>JANHFT010002807.1:120599-137244 GCA_032467955.1 Pseudoxenodon macrops | reverse complement strand
GGGATAAAATAATGTGCTGAAGTTGACCAGACTAAGGATGCTAGCCAGATGAATACCTGATAGGCAGATTTCCCCCCCTATTTTCCTCCCCCAAAACTAAGGTGTATCTTATACTCTGGTGCATCTTATACTCCGAAAAATACGGTAATATGTTTAATATTTTACTTCCACCAAGAAACCCATATTTATTGTTGGCTTTGGCTATCACCATAAAAATTTCTTAAGATAGTTTTTTTATTCCATTTTGGATTAGTACTATCATAGGCTTTTCTAACTAATGAGATATTGCTCAGTGGCATTAGCAGGCAAAGATGAGATTTCGTATTTCATATGTTCTATTGGGATCAAGGGAATCTAAACATTCTTAGTTTTGTTGTATCACTGTCTGTATGCTTCGATTCCTGCATCTCTCTATGTGTGAACATATAGTTACTATTTTTCAATTAAAACATATAATTCACTTTCAGTGGGAGAAATTTTGGCCAGTTATGAAGAAAATACAAGAGATTTCCTTTTCCCTGCTCCTAGGTTTATCCATCAACCACGAAATTCAGTTCGTGAGGTTTTAATGAAAAAGACCTATGATTTTACAGTAAGTGTGCTTTAATATAATATATCACAAGAACCATACAAATGTTGATCTATATTCAGGGTTTATTTGACATATTTCTTAATTATTAATAATTTAGAACCATTTTTATTATTATAATGAAACTTACCTGGACTCAGAAGGTAATCAGGGTCATTCATAGATAGTGCTTGGATGGGAGAGTATCAGGGAATCTCAGCTGCAGATAAGGGAAGAAAGAAATCTTGAAAATAGCAAATGCAAACTATTATGGCCCAGTAAGAAAGATATTATTTATTTTTCCTGTTCTCTTTTGGAAAACACGTCTTTTTTTCTCCTTGAAATACACTTCCTTCTTCTTGCTCATATTGAATTAATTTGATATGTATTGCTAAATCAGAGAGTTGGGGATGTACTTTTATATTTGTATTTCTCCTTTGTTTTTACTATCACACACTATAAAGAGCAAAGTGAAGTAGCATAGCTTACAATCAGATATGTGTTTTACATTGAAAAATCTCAAATTCAAAACCTACTATCTTTGGTCCAAAGGATCATTAACAAGATAAAATAGTTCTCTTAACATCCCAGAAATCTGACACTGTTCAGAGTAAATAGTAGTGGGCTTGATGATTAAGCCATATGATTAGGTATAAATTAGGAAGAGAAGACTTTCCCTCCTATATATGTATTTTCATGATATTCATGAATCAGAAATTAAATGATTTATTGACTTTACCTTTTATGAATTCTAACATTTCCTTCCTTCTTTATATAAGCTTTGGGTAAAGATAGTATGTCGGTGTTTAAGAGAAGTGCAGAACCCTTTACTTAGGTTGTTTGTTTTACAAATGTAAGAATGTTGTAAACAATTTCTTTTGTCACCATTAATATGTTTAATACAAATATGGAAGAAGTGGTAAGTTATTAGACAGAAAGGATATCCCAGTTTCTCTAGTATATATCTCAAAACATTTAGAAGGGATGTGACTGATAGTTGAACAGAATGGCTTTACTTTTAATTAGTATTATATAATATGCCATAAAAATTCCTGAGAAATACTTTTGACAAAGCAACAAGTTGAAATAAACATCAGACTCTAATTGTTGCAGAAAAGCAGTATAATTGCTAGTAATTGAATTGTCAGAAATGCAAATGTTATCTTCTTGACATTTACTATTACTGTTCTGTCTCTTCTAATTATTTTTATTAAAGGCTGAAATTAACAAAGGAAATTATTCAAATTAGGGATAGTTCATTACAATGTATAACATTTACTTCTTTGTTATCATGTATCTATTCAGTTAGAGCTTTATGTTCAATTATTGTTTCTCTTTTAGGGAATTGCACCAAAATTGAAGTTTCACACAACTTGTGTTATTTCAGAAAGTCTGTTAAGTTCAGCAAAAGCTCACAAGCAGAAACAGGTTAGTATAACTTAAATGAAAAAAGTTCCCATAATATTTTGTTACATTTATTCTTGGGTGGTTTGTTTGTTTGTTGAAATAACTCTTATGAAACTTCATGTAAATTTCATTCTTAAATAAAAGATTGCTTCAATTGTAATGTTTGCTTGAAAGCGAAAGACTGCTGAATAAAATCTTATATGCTTTTTAAAACAGTTAAATAGTTAACTGATGTTAGCAAGACAAACATTATTATTCCTGTGATAAATTTTACTTTTACTCTGTAGTTCTTGGTATAATCATTAAGTACTGTTGCCAGAAAAACTTTGGCTTTTTACAATTCATTTTTCTTTTTTATCAATAATTTTTTATTTTATTCAAAAAATTAAAACAAAATCCAAAGGGGAAAAATTAACAAATATAACACAAAACTAGAAAAAAAATGCTTAAAAAAAGATGTGAATTAAAAGGACAAGAAACAAAAACATATATTATCCTCCATAGTTGAACACTGACAAATATATTGCAAAAATAATTTTTTTCTTGCAAAACAGGTCTAAGGTTTATAAATTTCTCCATCTATTTGCAATCCAATTTTACCTGTATTACATTACATGACATTACTTGCATGCATGCGTGTGTATATGCATAAATGTGAAGAAAAAATAAACCTGTTGGTTAATCAACAGCAAAACTAAATTTCAAAGCCCTCTGTTAACAATCTGTTACTGTGATTAACTCATTAAAAGTCTACAAGTCTTTCTTATCCATCTAGAGCCATGATAGCACAATAGTTAGAATGCAGTATTGCAGATTCACTTTGCTGAGTGCTAGCAGTTTGATCCTGACTGACTCAAGGTTGACTCAGCCTTCCATCCTTCCAAGGTTGGTAAAATGAGGACCCAGATTGTTGTTGTAATATCATCCTGGGTTTGGTTTAAAGCTGTTGTTTACCCATCAATCTTTTTATTTATATTTAAGAAAAAACCTGTGAGTTGGAGAGCATTCTTTTTGCTAATGCTTCCCAGAAAGCTTTATCTCCTTTTAAAGGCATTATGAAAACACACTTTTCCTTCCAAGGACAAGATAAGCAGATAAATCATAACCCAGCATCCACAAAGAAAAGTTGAGATGAATTTTGTTTTAAAATAAAAAGTAATTACAAGGAAGAGAATTTTCCCATCAAAAGTTAAAAAAATAAAGATCAGAGCTGTTCTTTTTTGCAGCACTTAAAAAGAACAAAATTTGTAATATAATCCTGTGTAAATGTAAATCCAATCAGATGACTTTCGCTGCCAGAGAAAGTATTTTCACCACTGAATTCGTTATAGTGAATGTGAAAGTGCTTTAGAATTCAATGATAAAGAATAAAAGAACAGAGAAAAAGTATTTAAAGTCCAGCAAGGAGTTGTAGGATAGATGTACAGTCAACTAGTACATCTATCCTACAACTATCCTACAATATGTTATCCTATTAACCAATAACTAGTTGGTTAAAATGTAGATTAAACAGAAATGTAAAATGTAGATTAAAAAGAAAAATGGAATTAAAATCCAGGTATCCTTTTAAAAAAAAGAATAGCTGAAAGGAAAATATGGTCAGAGACCTGACCTTCTGATCACTCCTTACCAAGAATTATGATCTTCTAGATCCCTCTTCTCTGTAGGTACACAATTGTCCTAAGGTCATATTGGGTCCTTCCTAGTCTCTCCTTCAAAAACAGGGAGCAAGTCACCATCAGTTTTGACCATGAAACCAGCTGATTGTCAGAGGGAGAAAAAGAATTGCCTGCACCTCAATACACTATCTTGGGTGCTACTCTTCATTTTTCAACTAATTGAGGTGGATTTGCTGTTCTTTCAGACCATGGAAAATGGGTCTTACAACTTAAGGATCATTTCAGGTATAGGGTTGCTGACACAATAAGGGTTAAACAACAGAAAAACATGGTGGGTTAAAGAAAAATTGGCTTTCTTTCATTTAGAAGCTAAGATAATAACTTATTAAACTGATTGAAGGTTTATAGTTGGAAACAGTCTAGTTTCCAAGAACAGATCATCATGCCATTTGATTGGAAAAAAGAGTCATCCTAATAAAATTATTTCCTCTTGGTTTTTTTCCCCTTTATCTGTCCCTCCCCTTTTTTTAATAGTTTGAGAAGGATTATTTGAGGTCTAAACATAAGGAAATATATGATCTGAGAATTATTCATTAAACATGGGGATATCAAGCAAGATACTTATTGGTTATGATATGTTCAATGGTAAAACCAAAACTTTGAAGCTTTTTAGTCTTAATAATTTCTTCCTTTAATTCAGGATAATTTAGATGGGCTGTTTCATTCATCTACAGAAGGAATGCGACAGATCAGATCTTCAAAGAAGAACACAGCTTCACCTGAGAGAAACAGGCCCTGTTTAGCAACAAAAAGTTATGAGCAACCCACGGTAGCATCTCTTTCTCGATCTCCTTCTCCTTATACAAAAAGACGTATGTGTGAGCTTCTCAAAATCAGACAACGCCTGGCTCACTTAGACCTAGGGCCTTTTGATTTCAGGAAAGGAACAGACAGACCTCCATTCGTAATTCGTCGTGTATGTATCCTCTAACAGTAACAGTTTAAGCATAGATCAAATCTTGTTCTTCCACTTATTTTAGAAAGCTTTTAATTCATTTTACTCTTTTGTGACAAATAGTTCCTGGTCTAGAGGAAAGATTAAGTAGCATTAAAGTTCATTAAAATAAATGAGTGGGAGATCATCAGAAATTCTAGGGGTTTAGGCTAGAGTGAGATATTAGAAAAACATCTTGAACAAAAGCAGTGGCAAGCCATTTCTTTATTGTTGTCAATAAAATTGATTGGGGATGAGATTCCTAGAGTTCTGGCAGAATAAGAAAGACAAATAAGTGTGTTGGGACATAAGTAAAAAATTCAAATCCAAACCTATGCCATTATAGTAAGTTTGAAGCTATCAGTCCTCTGTTGGAAATCCAGGCTGAAGAATTGGCTGCTGGATCATTGTAGCATCTTGAAACAAGTAGACCGGTGTTCCTCCCCAAGAATCTATTGCTCAACCTAGCTATTCTGTCTCCAATCTTTCCTTTTTAGGAAAGGTTGTTGAATAGGTGATTGAGATACAGCTTCAAAAAATCTTGACTTAAATAAATTACTTATCCATTAGGATTCTGGTTTAAATATGAAACAAAAATTGCATCAACCGCCATGTTAAATGATCTTTGTAGGAAGTAGGAAGGTACATATCCTACTGCACTTCTCAGCAACTTTCAATAACATTGTTCATGGTATCCTGATGCATAGGTTATGGTAGATGGGAGGGGGGCATTATTTTGCAGCGGTTCTTTTCTGGCAATGGAGAGGTATAAGTTGAGTCCCAAGGCTCTTACTGTCTGGTACTGTCTGAGGAGTCAAACCTTTTCAGTTACAATCCTCTTCTAAAGAATAGCTTACTTCTGAAGATCAAACTTGTGCCAATGCTGAGTTTAAGGAAAACTAAAAAGATGGCTTTTTAGGAGAGCCTGGAAAAGGATCTCATGAATATGAATTAGGAACACCACTTTTGGTCATGCCTGAATGTTTATTCTTCCTTTGTGGCCATCATTTTTCTTTGTAATTTTCTTTGATTGTGTTAGACAACTTTTTGCCACACTATTCTATTTTAATATGTTTATTGAAAGCAAGAAATATTTGCCAGTCATATTTTTTCTGGATTGAAATAACATATAAATTCCAATAAAAAAGCCCATTACTCAGGTTTTTGTATGCTGCAATACATGAAGCTTTCCAGTGGCTTTTAAGAGCAGTCACATGTAGAACGAATTGCAATAGTTCAGCTGCAGTGTATCACAGTTATGAGGGATTGTGCACAGAAGGGTAGGCGGCAGCTGGTGTGCCAGATATGGAGGTACAAAGGTTCTCTTGATCAGGAGTGGCAAGTCCAGGAGGAACCCCACCTTACAGACCAGCTCTGATGGGGAGGCATGATCTTACCCATGTGTTACATATACAGGTAGTCCTCACTTATTGACCATGTGATCAGTGACTGTTCAAACGTGTGATCTTGTGAAAAAATCATTACAAACCTTCATGGTATCCTTCAGTTATGTCACTGCCATTACAGTCAATACATGTACAGTTGTCCTGCGATAGACCTGTGTTTTTCCTCCCCCCCCCCTTCTGAGATTGATTGGAGAGAAAGAAATTGCAAGAAAATAAGCTCTTTGCTGTTCTATACATTGAAAGCAGTGCGATTATGCTGGCAGTCTGTGGCTGACAGCCACAGTGTGCTATGCAGACACCTTACTCTGTTGAAATTTTTCCTGCTTCAATCTTTCTGCTCTGCGGGGAGTGGGGTGAGTTGTAGAAAAAACACCCCCAAGATTCTCTCTTTTGCTTAACCCTTTCTCACTGCCAGTATGATCCCATTGCTCTCGATGTGTAGGAGAACAAACTTCTTTTGAAGTTTATTTCTCTTAATTCTCTCTACTCTGCAATGAGTGTAAAGGAGAGGAGGGGAGCAAGCAATTTCTGTAGGCAGTCTCTCCTTTACTTAACACTCCCCACCACTATATTTACAGACTACTGTAAATTATTTGCATAGTGCACTCATGAGTCCCAGCCTTAGGTTACAGCATAATTTCATTGCTTTTGACGTGTACAAGGCAGTAAGCAGACTGTTGAGCATTACAAAGTATGGGCAAATGTGTGATTTCATAAAGGTATAAAATTGATAGCCTTGTCTCTTTCCAGCTGGAAAGCACAGTTGCAGTTGTGAGGTTTCTTTTCATATTTATTTACTTATCAAATTTATATACTGCCTATCTCACTATCTAACTGATTCTGGGCAGTTTACAGATAAAATCCATAAAGCTATATAAAAAGACAATTAAAAAACAAAGTTAATAAGGCAGAGGGAGCGCCCTCAAGCTTTCAACTACTCCAAGGTTGCCTGCCACTCTTGGTTCCCTTTGCCAATTGGCAGAGCCAGGTCTTGATGCTTTTCTGGAAGGCCAGAAGAGTGGGACCAGCCTCCCCTCTGGGGGCGAAGATGTTCCATAGGGCTGGGACAACAGCAGAGAAGGCTCTCCTCCTAGTCCATGCCAATTGAAATTCTTTAACTGACTGGGCTCTTAACATACCCTTCCTTTCTGACACTTAGTGACTGCTTTGCTTAGTGTGCACAATTGCTAGTTCCAATTAGGGTCATTAAAAGAATACTACCTATATTAAGTAGTTTTAATAATTATTTAATTTTAGGTTGAAGAGTGGACTCCCTCACCTGATGTTCATACTTGGTGTCGTTCTAAGGACAATAACAAAGAAGGAGCAACCTATGGCAAGTATTATGTTAGTGTATAAAAGTAGCATGCAGTTATAGTTTTGAAAGCTATTTTAGTGGCCTTAATTATACTTTTGCTTTGTCTAGTTCATTGACATTTCTGGTTCAAGAGCAAAGTATCTGATTTCTTATATTTTCACTGACATAACATGTTTTAAAGAATTCTGCAATTTAAGTGCTTTATAAAACTGCTAGCTCAATTCCCTTTAATTGGCAGCAATTTCTTAGTAGAAATTTTAAAAAGTCACTGCAATTTCTTACTGTGGGAATTTGTGACTTGTATCACACAGTTGATATAAAAAAAACAGCTCTGTTTCTTACAAAATAAACTTACACTACTTTTAGGAAGTTCAATCAGTATATTTCCTCTTGTTTCCCATTCATATCTCATGAATTATGTGTTTCTATTGCTTCCAGTAATTCTTGTTATCTGTTCAGGGAAAGCTATATTTTTGCATAGAGTTTTCTTATAGCATTTACCTGTTCATTGACCTACTTTGCAATTAAATTATTAGAAGTATTTTTTGTTCGTTTTTTGTTTCTGTTGCTATTGGGATGCATAGTTTTTAGCAATCAACATATGATTCTGGTTGTAAAACCTTCAGGAGTCTGAGAAGAGAGGATGCTTTTATTATAGATAGTCCTCAGGATAAAAAATAATTTCTAAAAATGAACTGTTCAGTTTGACAGTCAAGCCTTTTCACATTTTCCACATCCTGTAGAGTGTTTTAGATGTATACTATGACATTTCCATTTTAGCTGCACAGATAACCCAGAATTTCCCCCACAGCCATTATTTTTGGAGATGTGGAAGCAGTTTGGCATTGCTTTCCATGTTGCAGTGGTATGGGACAGAGGAGGACATATCACAATTCTTGTTTTGCATAATCACAAAAGAGCCAGAATGTAAATTACAGATTTTCAGTGATATCTAATGGGGGGGAGCCCTATTTGTTCATATATGTTAATAGTATAAAATTAATTGTCTCATTTTATAAGATAGTAGTTTTGCCAATTGTGTTAAATAATGTTAAAAGATTACCACAAACCAATGCATTTAAATAAAAGCTTTGTGGTAAAACACTTATTGGGTACATTCTACTTCTATAGGAGCTGGTATTTTGCTCAAGAGATGGATGGGTGGATGGGATAGATACAAAGATAATCAAACTACTTCTGATTATTATAACTAGATCTGAATTGCTTTCATGCTGACCTTTAGCTTCTGGATGGATACTGTATGTCTTGTGGGACTGACCCTCTTATGTTGCTACCCGCTTCTGAGGAACTGGGGATTGGAAATGATATAATTCAAGGGTAACAGTTCCTGAATGGGCTGCAACTAGACACTGTTTTGGAAATCAGGAGGTGAAAGAAGGGCAAGACTTCGATGCCTCAAGAAACCTTGCATGCAGAAAAGTGATAATAAAAATGTTAGCAAGAAAGATCTTTAGCTAAAAAAATTGGAACAGAAGGAAAGTAGATGACTTATCAATCTTTCCTCCAGTTGGGGAATAGAACTGCTGACTACTATATAGGAAAGCATTATTCAAAAAGAAAAAAAAATCCAATTCTTGTAGATGGGCCTTTTAAAGAAACAAAACTCAGAAGCAGAATATTGAAAGGGAAAACTGAATACCAAAATGCACATTCATACATCCTATAACAGGATATACGCTAGGATCTTAGTTGTAGAATTGCCTCCTGTCGATCTATATCATTAATGGAATGCTAGGTGGAATAAAATTGTATCTAACATCTATCCCAAAGATCCTGGTTTTCAGTAGTAGAATAATTTACACTTGTGACTATTTATTAGGGGTATAGCATACAATGTCAGGGGAATCTACAAATGCTAGACTCAACACAGTCCTCTCAGCCTAAATTGCCAGTTCATTCTGTTCAGTACTTACGTGCCTATCCTTAGTACACCCCAGGGAGTGAACTACATTATACTGGCTGATTAGTGGTGCTCAGGTTGCTGACTTTTCTGAGCTCCTTTGCTGGTCTCACTTCACTTCACCTGACCTTGTGTTGTGTTGCCTCATGTCTGGCCAGGTCAAACGCCGGCTTCTGCTCTCCACACTCATGAACACAGCTTGGTTTTTCATCTACTTGCAATATTGCATGCTTCTGAAGTGCTGGGTGGGCATGAGGCAGGGAATGAGGTGAGCATGAGGCAGGGCATGAGACAGCTCACCCTGTCTCGTGGAGCTGAGCTTGAATCGCTGAAGTGCAGATCATTTCTGGCCAGCAGTTCCAGTGTCATTAAGCCACTGTGTCACTGTGTCCCCACACTTGTGATTATTCAACAATTATTCAAATCGACAATGCTGTCTTATTTGAGTCTTCATAGTTGCAGAGCTGTATTGTCCCTGATCAGATCTCCTACCTGGCAGCATGCAAGAAATCTATGCAGGAGGTGTGAGAGCTAAAAAAGAATTGGGAATAGGAATTGCAATTGGCAAGCAAAAATATATTGTGCTTCTTTCTGGATTCTCCTCCTACTGGAACTCTGTACACCCCTTGCCTATTCCTTGTTGTTGTATTCCAGTAAACTAGTGTTCTCAATCATTATTTAAAAGTTTAAATGATTTTAATTTTTCAAAATATTTTGTGTATTTTTTAAATGATTCTATATCTGAATATTCTATAAATATGCTTTAATTTTACAGTATTAACTTTTTTTCTTTTTAAGATCCTACCTTTCTTGGCAGTTACAGGCCCAAAAATACTAAAGTGAGTACAGAAACAGAATACTTCATTAACTACAATTGATTTAATCTCTTATTAACCTTTTATTTCCTGTCAAATTCCCGGCCCGTGGGCTGGATGCGTCATGCGCTGGCCACACCAACATCTGGTTTAGCGAAGGGGGGAAGTCCTGATATGTCACGTCGCCATGACGACACCCCTGCTTTACTGTATCATTTCCAACAGGTGGACTTAAGCCTTTGTTTAGAAACCACTACTCTCTTCTGAAATAATTCATTATTAAGCAGCTTCATATCTTTATGAATATTTTCCTTATGCTCAATTAACATCTACTTCATTATAATTAAAACCCATTGTTTCTTTCATGTCACCTGGAGAGAAATGTACCTAGAGCTTCCAACCGTATCTCAAGTATTTCTTCCAGGCTCTTTATGATCTTGACACTCTCTATGGCTGTGCTCAAGTTTGCAGGACCATTCTAGAAACACACTAGATAAAATATTCTAGGTCTGGTCGGACCAATGCAGATCTCTTTTATACATACTGCTGCCCAGTACAGTCCTTCCCATACTTGGTGTTTTTGATTTTTTCCCCTACTCAAATGTAGGATGTTATATTTGTCCTTGTTGAAATCCATCTTGCTAGTTTTTGCCACTTATTTCCTGTTGCCTAAAACAAAGAAATGTATTCAAATTTTTGTATAAATCAAAATTAACACCTCTAACATAAATATAAGAAATTTAAAATCTGTGGTAGAAATATCAAATTACATAACTTGACAGAAAAAATAGCATTGACAATGGAAAGGATTGCATTTTCATTTCTGCCTTCACGGTCATTCTAATATATGATGGAATGTATTATATCTTCTACAAAGATCATTTGGGGTTTTTGCGTATGTGTTTCTAAACAGATTATTGGATCGCATCATGAGAAATACCTTGATTATTTTCCGGATGCCTATGATGAGCACTTGATCGCAAAAATGAGCAGTAGGCAGGTTTATTCAGATCGTCTGTTAATGCATTCAGCACCTGCATCATTGCCGAAATTTTTTTCAACTCCTATGTTAGATCGCTCATCTCTTAGAGAAAGGTAATGACACATATTTTTGGAAAATTTAAAATAGCATGCTGTCTTCAGGTTTATACTGAATTTTCAGTGTTTAAGTTGGTATGTACTTTAATCAGGGACTTACTTTTTAAGAATATTCACCATTGTTTAAAATCTGATATGGCAATCAGTAAAAAGTTAAGTTTGAATTGTACCTAGTATTAGTCCAATACAGCAGTGCATGAATCAACATTGGTATTTAATCGGCATTAATTTATCAGTAAAAAAAATAGATAAATTCCTTATTAGCAATGCCTACTATTAGACTATGGAGCACCTGATAATAACAGGCTGTATAGGTCAGCCACTGTTATGTCCAAATGCCTTTTATTCAAATATATATCTCAATCTCCTACAGTTTGATACCTTTAAGATAGGAGTTCTCATATTGCAGCTCCGTTGGATATCAAGCGGGGGGGGGGGGGGCTTTCCAAGGAAAGCCAGAGCTTTGATAAACTACTTCCACTTTACATGTCTATTTCCAGCTGTCTTTCTGTATTGTCTGAATGATTATTTGGTTGCCACAGTAGCAGCCTCTATCTGGATTAAACCTAAGGCTTCAGGATCTCTTGATTCTGCTGCTATACATTCCACTTGCAAGTCCCACCAATTGTCACCTTCTTTCTGTCTGTTTTTTCTGCTCCCCCAATCAGTGGAACAGCAGCTAAGAGCCTTGAATTCTCATGATTACAGCAACAGAGACAGAGAACAGTTAAAAGAGAATTTGGGTTTTACGGACTTTATTCTACAATGGTAGTTCTCACAACCTCACGGATACCAAAGACAATTCAGAGCCAAGAGCCTTTAAATGATGGAAATAACAGCCTTTGGGTACTGTTCCATTGGTGGGAGGAAGAAGGAGGAGGCAGGTGGTGGAAAAAGAAGGTGGTAACAGGAGGTGATGAGCAAAATGGAGAGTATCACACTGGAAAGTTCTCAGAAATCCAAAGTCTACCGTGGACAAGGCATGCTACTAGGAAAACCAAAACAATCAGTTAGAGAATAAAATAGACAATCAGTTTTTCCAAGCAGAGCTTGGACATGGTCCTGCAGACCTGGTGACTTATACACAGAGTAATCTAGTAATTTTATTTAAATGAATAAGACAAATTCATGTATTACTTAAAGGATCATCGAACAGAAAGTTTGAGGGCCACCACCTTCAGAAGTACTGAACTATTCCTGGTCCACATGGGATAAACTGGAATAGCAGAAGCTGAAGTTTTATTTCAGTTTAGGTTCATTTCCTAAACCAACCTTAGATTGGTTTGGGACTTACATTCCGGACTATAACAGCACCACAGCTCTTATTGCTACTGTGGCTATTACTACTATTTTTAGTTAATTGTTTTGTGTCTCCAGTTAGGGAATGTTAGAAATAGAATTTGCCTCTTAACACAGTACCAAACTATTATTTTGTAAACACAGGATGAATTCATTGTATTTTAGCATGATGAAGATACCGGAAATGAATTGTGCAATCCGTTCTTAGTGTGCCAGATTTTCTATATTGTAACAAATTATGACAGTAGTGCCTTTTAACTACTCTGATGTCCTGGGTCATTCACACAATGCATAGAGTATTTCCAGCAATAATGCATAAGATCTGTATTTTTCCCCTCTAATCCCAAATGGATTGAGAGACAAGGAAGACTGCAAATCACATACTGTCTGACATGAAATTAAGTTCATGAGTTATTTCTAGTTTAGGAGAAATTGGAAATGTCTTTGCTGATGGATGCAAACCCATTTTAAAATTAGAGTAATTCTTTATGGGTGGGAGTAGGGGGAAAAGTCATACGTTGACTCTTTCTTCGCCCTTTTTTCATTTTGCATTTCGCTGATCACTAAATTAGGACTAAAAATTAATATTGCAATATTATTCCTTTGTTTTAATGCATATAATTGTGCTTGAGTTTGGATACATTGTGTGCTCTTATTTTTCTTCATTGTGCAACTTGGTGTTGACAGATTGCTGTCACATGGCTACAGAGGCAGACTGAGATTTATTTGGCTTTCAAATCCATTCTTCAATATTCCTTTCTACTCTGCGATCTACCAGTATCTTTTCTTTCTTTTCTTAGGTTCAGAACCTTGAAAACCATGTGATTTTCAAAGTTTTTCAAAAAAAATTGGGGTGTGTGTGTTGCTTTTTCATAGTGTTCCTTTTATTTTCTTTTTCTTTTTTTGTTTTCTGATCAGTGACATGGTGATCATTTCTTCTCTAAAGGATTGGAAGGCATGTCCAAATTGTTATTCAGAGTTTGAGAAAGGGTTATTTTTAAAATGGAAAGTTTGTTTAGCCTTACAAAATAATGTATCATTTTATACCTCCTTGCCCTAGCTGCAAGATATTAAACACTTGTCATTTGTGAAAATCACATCCTTACAATGAAGCCTTCACTTTGGTGCTAATCCATTACTAGAGTCGGGTGAAACTCAACAAGCAGGAGTGGTAGATCAACTATTTATACTATGGCACTGAGAAGATTCTTCAGAGGGTTTGCAACTGGCTTGACTCCAAATGCCCTGCTGCTTTTACTACTACCTAGCTACTTTTCTACTCTGATGATGGAAGAATTAGAAGCTTGCCCAATAGCTACATATGTGTTAACATATTACAAGAAAGATTAATGAAGAAAAACATCTTCTATAGCAGTGATGGCGAACCTATGGCACGCGTGCCACAGGTGGCATGTGGTGCCATTTCTGAGGGCACGCAAGGCTTTGTCCTGTCAGCCAGCTGATTTTTGGCCTTGATTTTCGGCTGCTTTTCACCCTCCAGAGGCTTCAGGACGCTTCTCTGAAGCCTCCACAGAGTGAAAAACAGCCCAACAGGACTTGCGTTTTGCCCGTTGGGCTATTTTTCACCCTCTGGAGGGCAAAAACCAGCCCAATGGGGGGGGGGCGCATGCACGCGCATGCGCAGTACAGTATGTGTGTGGGGATTGTGTGCTGGCATGTGTGCAGGTGCAGCACGCGCGCGCTGCCATTTTTGGCACACAAAAAGAAAAAGGTTAGTCATCACTGTTCTATAGTGACCTCCCTACAGGGGTATCCCAATATAGATGTAAAGTGGACTTTCTGTTCAAGTTGGTAATCATCCATATATTTGTGAAAATCCTTAGTTGTTTTTAAAAGAAAGTTGCCAAAGATTCTAAGAAGCTACATAGCTATATTATAAAATTATGCTACTATTTATTCTATTTATTCATGTATTTATTAACTAATTACAGTAGTTTCTGGGAGAGTAACTTACTCAGTATTAGTTAGCTTTACTTGATAGACAAAACTACTGGGCTGGCCTATAAAATAAGATAGGTATAGCTCATCACAGTTACTCTTGACCTTTACTATTTATCTGTTTTAGTTCATCAGAACTTTATTTTGTCTATTATAAGTTAAAACAATAGATCTTTACAGTATTTTTGGAGAAATTAATTTCTTAATATGTGGATCAGTGTCTCTCACCCAATTTATATTCAAAGTACTCCAAGATATTTATCTGAACAGACCTAATCTTATTTGAAATCACTGTTGAATCTGGTAGCCTCCATTTATATAATACCTTAAAACATTAAACATTTTCAACTACACACACACACACACACACACACACACACACACACACACACACACACACACACACACACAATACAAACAAAAAAAAAAGAGGAAGAAAAGAGGAGGGGAGGAAGTTTTAAAGGTACATCTGAAGGTACAATCTATGAACATGTATATTGTATAATTTTTCGCATAAATGAAAAATTGTAAGTTAGCATACATCTTTTCCTTAGAAACAAGGACTAATACCATGCTTCCAAATATACTTGTAATTGCTTATCATTAAAAAAAACCAAATGCGTTGTTACCTCTTAGTGAAGATAAGGAGCTCAAAGGGTTAAGTGATGGCCAGGCTTTTAGAAGATAGTAGATCAATTGATTGCTACTGAAAAGTGGTTGAAAGACAGAACAATTAAGATGTAATCTCGTTTTCTTTATTCTCAACTATCTTGGGGCACTTGCATTTAGTTTATTGATATTTTCTGGATAAATAGCTGATGATGAGACTTACTGCTCAAAATACTTAGGACTTCTCAGTGTAAGTCTTGATAAGGTTGATAATTATAATTGATAATTCTAAGTTGATAATTTTTTAATGAAAACTTGTTGTCATAGTAGGTAACCAATTGGGTAAGAAATATTTTAGGAAAAACACGATCCTTTATTCTCCACCTGCCAATTTACTCACTTAAAAGAGAAAAAATGGACAAGGCAACCTTTCCCTCACAGTGGCAGAGAAAAACTGCCCTTGAGCATAAGAAAACGGCTTATTTGTTCTCCTGCTAGAGGCACCTATAAGAAATCTTTTTGCACTTATGTTTTCACACTAAAAGGGTAGCCTATCTTCATCAGACAATGAGGATTACTTTATATAAAAAGGATTTGATAATCTATTTCTGTTGCATATTATACATAATAGGATATTAATTTCAGCTGAATTTTAGACTAATTCATAGATCATTCCTCAACATATAGTTCAACTTCGCAGGGTGAACTTCCATAATCCCAGCCGCTTTTTCTTAGCACCTTTACAGTTAAGTCTTTTTTTGGGTGCAGAAATGTGAGCCCTGCTGAGTTCAGTGGAACTTACAATTGTGTGTAGCATTGCTGTCTTAATGCGTTAAATTCAAGCTTGTTTCACTGTTGAGTTCTCAAAAATTCATTTTAGCTACTTCAGTCGTAGAGCAATTTCTTTTTAGCCATAGAGTAATTTCTTTTCACCAGACTCCACAATAGTTGCTTGCACTGTAGACGTGCATGTGTTCCTGTATTATATTGATTTCCCCCCTTATGGTAGTTTGTCCTTGTATGTGGACTTTCTTTCTCCTCTCAGCACAAATCCTCTGCATTTGAAACTGATAAATGTATGGTTGAACTTGTGAGGTTTTTGGGGAAGGGGAAAGGAATTAATAAAGAGCCACAGTGTTTTGCAGAATATATTTGTGTTAGGTTTGCTCATATAAAATATTGTAAGTTTTTTTGCTAATAAGCAAGCAGGCATTTGTTTGAAATTCCCTGTGCTTTGTGTCTATGTATATAGTAGTACTGACTTGGGAATGAAATTCATTGAAATGACGTGGAATTTACATGTGAGTAAACAGGCATAAAACTGTGTTACATAATTTCCCATTTTCTATTTACAAATATGGAAGAATTAAGCTGAGGCACATAAGTTCTCTTGATTTTTTTCCAGTTATTGTACAAAATATGTACTTTAATCTGCATCTTAAAAAAAAAAACTTTCCTACAAAAAGAATAACTGTTTTTAGCTACAGTATGTTATCAGATGCAACAGCAATGTTGATTTCTATCAATATTACTGTTTCTGTTAGTTGCGAAGTCATGTCCAACCCATTGCGACCCCATGGACAACGTTCCTCCAGGCCTTCCTGTCCTCTACCATCCTCTGGAGTCCATTTA
>JANHFT010002807.1:108608-120499 GCA_032467955.1 Pseudoxenodon macrops | reverse complement strand
GCCTTCAGGGAAGCATCCTGAAGCCTTTGGAGCAGTGTTTCTCAACCTTGGCAATTTTAAGATATCTGGACTTCAACTCCCAGAATTCCCCAGCCAGCAAAGCTCTGGAGGGTAAAAAACGCCCCAACGGGCAAACCGGAAGTGACTTTGATTTGCCCATTGGCCTGTTTTTTACCCTCCAGAGGCTTCAGGGAAGCCTGCTGAAGCCTCCGGAGGACGAAAAATGGCTGAAAATCAAGGCTGAAAATCAGCTGGCCAGTGCACTCAAGCACGTTGGAGCTGACAGAGCAGCACCTTGCGTGCTCTCAGAAATGGCTCCGTGTGCCACAGGTTCGCCATCACTGATCTAGGCAGTGATAATCAACTGTTGTTAGAGTCTTTGCATGATGGGAATATTTTTATTTATAATTTTAAAAATACAGTTTGAATATAAGCTTCAGAAAATATCTCCTATGGTCTTTAAGAATATAACAGATGATGAGTTGTTACAACATACAGCTTTTTTGCTTGGTAACTTGTGCATGGTATGCACGCTACCATAATGATTTAAAGGGTTGCCTGGGTTTTTAAATCTCTAAAATGATATGTTTACAAAGTAACTGAGATTACATAGCATAGCGCTGTGTAAAAATGTCATTATCACTGATATAAATATTGTAAGTAAATATATTCATTTAAAAGAAAGTTATCTTAAATAATACCTAGTAATGCTTGTTTCGGTGTGGAAGATTAATACAAAGTGATCAGTAAACATTTCTTAAGCTATAGCGCACACTAGTGGATTTTTCTGTCATTTCAGGGGGAAAACATTTTATAGAAAAGGATTTTTGTATCATATGTTAAAAAATTAAGTGTGATTAAGTCATGTGCATATTATAGACTTGCAGCATGTATAAAGTGGAAGGGGTATTGTAAGTCATCTGGTTAAACTTTATTGCAGGAGTCCTCTAAACCATCCAGATCCACACTATTCTTAGCAGATTTATTTCACTGCTAACCAGTTTTTAGCATCAACAAATGTTGCCTAGTGTTCAATTTACATGTCCTTTAAAAAAAATATTAATCCCCTCATCCTTGTTCTGTCTTTGGTTTTTTTTTAAAACAGAGCTTCCCAATCCTGAATCGATATATTTGATCTTTCTGTAGTGCTTATATTTGTCACCATTAAATATCAACCAATCAAACTAAATGTGAACTATGAACTTACTTTCTTAAGGTGTTGATCAATCCCACTAATATCATTACAGGGTTAATAAATACCAGTTTAGTTTAATTCCATCTTCTATGTGATCTGTAAAGCTGAATGGCACAGGCCTGGGGACTGTGACTTGGGAAATCTTATCAATACAACTTTCCTGAAAAAATGGGGGGGAAATTTCAAGCAATTTTTGAATGCAACTGAGCCAGTTAAAAATCCACTAAACCTTAGTAACTTGCTTTTATCTATTTTGGCCACAAGGTCTACAGGAGAATGGAGATAGCCTTAAAGAAGGGCTTCAGCAGCCCTTAGATACACATCCACTTAGGCCTGGAAAGGAAGAGGGGTGAAAAGGAAACTCAATATTGCCCCACCTTGATTCTCTTTGATTAGAAAGGCAGAGATAAATTCTGTCACGTTTTCAAGATACTGTTAATATATTCTGCGTCAGTGAAGAATTTTAGTAGACCATGTGGAGTCTGTTTCCTGGTCTGGCCTTGACACAAAGAGGCAATAATCCACTTTATTATTGTATGCTTTATTGAGGTCAAACAACAGTAGCTCCACAACATTTCCTGGTCTAAATAAACTAGTTACTTTATCATAAAAAGGGATAAGATCAGCTGACACAGTTTATTATTGACAAACCCAAGATGGCTTCTGTTAATGATAGTATTGTTTTCTGAACCCTTGCATATAACTGGTCTGTAGTTTCTTGGATCCTCCTGCTTTCCCTATATTGAGGCAATTGCTCATTTCTGCTCTTCTGGTATATTAACTAACTTATTTTCATTGCTACCTGATGCTGTACTGTTCTGATACTATAGTGACAAAGATGGGAGTGAGTGTAACCACCTGCGGTCACATCTTGTAGCTGTAAAAGTATTATATTGGCTATATGCTATATGTTACCATAATTAAGAATGGCCAGAGTTCTCTTCCCACAGTGGCCAAGTAGGTGCATTTATAAAGTGCAATTGCACTCTCCTGTTTGTTATCCTTTCCAATTGATACTAAGAGACATAATCTCTTTCTTTCTAAAAAGCAATACTTGGCCATGATAACAAATAGCTATTGATAGCTTTATCTTTCATTTGTATTTATAAAAGCAAAAATAATGTATTGTACCCAATATCCATGCTTATAATTTAAAATCTACATATAAAGTGTCCTAACTTGTTATCTTTATTTTGGAATTTTAGGTATTATACAGGTTGGAACACACCAATAAATGGGGACGAGATTCATAAACGAGTGAAAAATATCTTAAGAACGCACAGTACAAGGCAAAAGCTAACATTTGTAAGTCTGAAAATTGATTGGCATCTCTTTTCCTTCCTCAGGTTTTAAGCAACAAGTTTTATTAACCCTTTCATGCAATAGCCAAGCCTTCAGCTATAGCAAACAGAGGTTCACTATTCAGCTTGCTAGTTCCTTCAGGCACTACAGTTTCCTCTCTCTGGATGCTAAGAGCATACCTATAACTTCTAAGAAAAGGCCATTGCTGAGATTTGTGCAATCTTGTCCTCTCAATATTTCTTTATTAAAGTAACTTGGGAAGAATCTTGTTTTCTGTGGAAGGGAGGTTGTCAAGAAATTGATAACGAAGCACCCAGTGAGGGATTCTACTTTTTTTCAGCTTTTTGATTAGGACTAAATAGAAATAGTTCATTTTCTATGAATTATTCATAAGTGCCTTTCACTTCTAGTTTGGCATCTAGGGAAAAGTTGTCTTTTTTGGATGTCTGATATAGAATAATAAACAGCTTATTATTAATTATTAAAAATATATGATATAGGTTTTAATGTCCACATATATTCTATTAGTCTTAAAGAAATCCTATAAAAGTCAGTGTTACTCTCCCTATATTGCTGGGTGAATCAGTAAACTTAAAAATAGCTTAAATACTTTTTAAAAAGTAAGTAATATGTCTGGACTATCAGATAAAATTATTGGGTTTTTTAAATCTTTATTTTTTAGGATGAGACTTCTTTGTCAAAGGAAGAGTCTACTAAGACAAGAAACTCCACTAGGACAATTGATTTAGCAAAAAGATTTTTTTCACATACAGATTCTTTAAACAGTAATTTTCAGAACAGGTAAGGTCTCTTTCCATTTCCCCTCTTCCCATTCCTTTTTCCCCCTCTCTCAGTCCAACCCCAGATTTTCTCTGAAATAACTTTAGACCTTGATGGTTAATATTATGTGCATACCATAGCTATTAGAGACTAAATTTAAACAACTTTTTGCACTAATTCCATGCAAGTCATTTGAGCTTAATATTTAGCATGTTTGAACCAAGGTACAGCCAAAAGTGAACCTATATAACAAACTATACTCACTCAGACTGTTAAACTATTTAAACTAATATTGGTTACATTGATTAACAGTGACATTCAGAATTTTAGGCTGGAGCTTTTCCAATTGCTATTGTATACCAGGAATTGAACCAGGGATTTATTTACTTTTTGCATGCAAAGTTTGTATTTACCATTATATTAAAGTTTATCCTTTTAACTGAGAACCTAACCCATATTTTGATATTACCAACCACTCACGTATTCTGAATTTTTCTGTAGCCCATATATGTCTATTCTGATGGAGTCAATGTGGGAGGTACAATACATGAATAAAGAATTTCCAACTCTTAGAGATACATTATTGAGAATAATTGACTTTGAAATGTTAATATTCAAGTAAGGTCAGGTGCTGATGGGTTTGTTCCATCCTCTACGCCAGTCAAGCGAGTTGGGAAATAAGGAGGCTCAAGGATATTCTGACAGTTTCAGGTCTGAAGATGTCCTCATAAATAGCAAGCCAAAATAGAGTTCAAAGGAGAAAGTAGTTTTGCTGACCAAATGTTCACATTAAAATAAATGATTGAAAACCTCTGGGATTACCCAGAAGATATGTGATGTTGAAATATTTAGTATGAAAGTGACTTTGAAAGGAACTTGTGAAACTCTGAAGGATATGGAACAAAACCATGTGACAGGTAGATGACAGGTATTTCTGAAAGTGGAGCCAGTGCCATTATCCTGCTCTTAATACAATTTCTGCTTGTACTCCCCAGATCGCTTCACTTTAGCTTGTCAGAGTAGTTTTCAGTTAAGATAGCATTTTTTTCCAACATGGATGTAGATCTGTCCATTTCATTGTGGAATTCCTTGTCAGGAAGGGATGGCTAATGGCCCTGCACGATAATGAGTGCTGACCTTGTCAGTATGCTGATCCCAAACCAACCAAAATCGCTGCTGTTGTGATGACTAGTTTTAAGTGAAGGAGCTTGAATTTGTTAGAAGCCGACTGAGTAATATGTTGGCAAATCCAGATTATTATGGATAGTTTAGAGTTGTTTGTTTCAGATGCAAGCCAAGAATGAAAGTGTGAAAAACTCAGAATTTGGCACATACGGATATGTTTAGGATATAATCAACCAACTTTTCTCGTGATTAATACCTGACTGGTAAAAGCTAATCTAAAAAAATGGTTCCTCTGAGTGAAGAGTGATCAAACCCTTTATAGGAAAGCGAGGGGAATAGAATGCTGTTTCTGTTAAGTCACACACCTGCTAATTTTATTTATTTTTGTCTTCCTTTCTTACACTTCAATACTATTTCTTATCTTGAAGTTTGCAAATAAAATGTATTTCAGTATCATGAAGAGATATAAAATGGAAAGAAAATGTTTAAAAATCCATAATATTTACATAAGAAAGACACAGAACTTAGAGCAGAGTTTCTCAACTTTTCCAGCTTTGCAGACTGGGCTGGGGGAGGGAGGGAGGGGATGGATTTGCGCAAGTGGTGTGCGCGTGCATGCACGTGCAGCTCCATTTGCGCATGTGGGCATATCCGCCTATCGCCTATTGGTAGTGGGCCACAGCCTAGCAGTTGGGGTCCCCTGTTGTAGAGAGAGCATTTCAGGAACAGGCTCCATCACAGACAAGTTTCACTTATGAATAATTGTAAGATGACATTCTGTTAATCATGCACATCCAGCCGCAAGTCTCCTTGGCAGTCTTCCTGATCCCAAAATTAATCACACAGGAGAAAACTATTAAAACACTGTCTATGGAGGTTCTCAGTCATGATTGTCCCAGAAAGTGCTTTTTTTCCAACTGCAACTGGATTTCCTTGATTTTTCTTGATGTTTCACTTCTCATTCAAGAAGCTTTTTCAGTTCTAACTAACTGGTATGGAATGGAAGGGATTTATATTCTTTACAATCAGTCAGTTGTTAACATCCTGAGGGTTGTTGAAATCAGTTAGGGGTTAACCTGTGTTCTCAGAGTCACCTGAATTAGGGAAATCAGGAACACATTAAGATAGAAGATCAAAACACCCAGACACAAATAGGGCAACATTATATTTGCAATGCAGTGCCAAATTGTACATTGGGGAAATGAAACAACTACTACGCAAATGCATAGCACAACATAGGAGAAACCAACGCAACAGGGATAGAATTCAGTAGTCATGCTGCATTAGAATGAAAAGAGTAGTAAAGTTCACATTCTGGACAGGAAGGAACCACTGGTTTGAAAAAGGAGTCAAAGAGGCTATCTGTGTTAAAACTGAACATACCTCTTTCAATGGTGTGTATGTGTATAATGACACTTATCTCCTGTTTACAATGCAGCCTTTCAATGGTCCCAAGAAGGTTCCACATTTGTTTGCACTCTGATTCAAGTGACTCTGAGGTCACAGATTAACTCCCAGCTACTTTCAATAACCTCAAAGTGCTTACTGCAAAGAATATAAATCCTTTCTTTTCCCTACCTATTAGTTAGAACTGAAGAGGCTTCTTGGATGGAAGTGAAATGTTTTCAAGAAAAATGAAGGAAGTCCAGTTGTAGTTTGAAAAAAATCACTTTGGGAAACTGATGGGAATACAATTCATTCACAAGGATTTGTGTTTATGTATATGAATATAATTAAGACTATTCAAAGTTCCTAAGAACAGGTGCCTAAGGGCAACTAGAGTTTATTTAAAAAGTTACATGCTATTATGTGCATGTGCTATACTTTTGAAGTAGGCAAGATCAAACACAGGCATAGAAAGGATTTCACCAAAAACCAAATATACATACATATGTTGTAGGATAGAATAACTATCTTGAAAGCCTGTCAGAGTGTCTCTCTGCTTCACCTTATACCAAACCAAAGCAAAGCAAGGTTATTTTGAGTTTCTTTCTCACATTTTCTTCTTTCTCCGGACTGATTAATCTTTTCTCAAAGTCTCCCATTAATTAATTAATGTACCTACCTCCTCTACTCCCAAGGCCAGGTCTACATTCCTTCAACCTGCATCTCTGAGCTTTGTATCTTCACAGTGAGGAGAGGAGAAGGAAGTACAACTCCTGTGAAAAATAGACTGACAGGGATGTGTTAAGGGTCATCCAAAGGAGAACAAGAAAAAAAGAGAGTTTGCCTTTAGTAGCATGAAAGGTGCAAAGTATTGATAGTTTTGGAGCTGCATTCCAGCAGGCCTGGGCTTTTTATATAAAAAATAAGCATGAGGTAAGGAGGCTCCCATGTTATTTGAAGTGTGAAAGAAGTTGTGCAATGTGTAATCTTCAGGGATAATCTGATACTGAAATGAAAAGCAGACTGATAAGCAGAAGCTCTAATCAGGTAGATTAAAATGCAGGTTCAGATAGAAAGTAATAACACCATACATATTCCTGGAAAGAGATCACCATCACTGTCTAGAATTTTCCAGACTGGCAAGCAACACATTATATTTTAGCAGTATGTGCCTTTTTCTAAATAGTATTTCATAGAAGAAAATATTTGTCATCAGTATTAACCCTAGTTTATGGATAATTAATACACAATGCACATTATATAAAGTAATAAATAAATGATAAATACCTGTTATTATTGTCTGAATTTTGAAAGGTAATGATCTGCTTTATTTTTATTTATTTATTTTTTGGTCTGGGTCCTTGTGGGCTTTGCCAGTTCATTCAGCCAGCCAAACGTCATGGTTCATTTGGATAATGATGAATATTGGACCAGTCAAGTTGCGGAGTATAAAAACAAGCCCCACAGAGCCATCTTTGAAGACAGCCTGGGAAAAATATATCGAAACATGTACAGAAAAGCTTCCAGCTCACTTTCAAAGAATAAATCGAACTAAATTCCTAATAAGCGCTATAAGTGAAAATGAACAGTGTACAAGATCAGTATTTTTAAATTACGAACATTATTATTTGTCTAATGACTGTATTCTATTTTTTAACAGAACTGTTTTTACATAAGTATATGACATTTTTGAGGCTGGGATTTTCAATACAAAAATAAAATCTGGAGGATTTTTATTACGATGTATTGTTTTGTTATGAATTTATAGGCATGCCAGCAGTTTTAGTTTCTCATTCTCAAACATCAAGTTTTCAATTAAGGAAAATCTAAGTCATTTGTCCATGATTTTGCATTTGCACTATGTGCAAATATATGAGGTCTTTCCCTGTTGCTCCTGGAATTGTATTTCTAACTCTGCTGCTGAAATATATCAACATCATCATCATTTCTCTCAGTCTCTGAGTCATGCCATTGTATTTGTGCTTCATGTATGTGAGTGGTGACAAGAAGAAGATTGTGAAGTGGGGCTTCCAACAGCATCAGTTATTTCTGAAGTATAACACTGGAAGTTATTAACACTTTCCAGAATTAAAAAAAATGGAACTATAATTAATAACCGCCTAGCACGATTATATAATATTTGAAATTAATGGTATATACAAGGTGGTACAAAAGGCAGATGGCAGTCTCTGAGAATTTATAGCAAATTAGTCTGTTCAGTGAGAGACAGGAAAGAAAGATTTTATTAAAAAAAATAGATGAAATAGAGAAGTCTGTTCAGTTAATCAGAGGAAAGATTGAATCAGGAGAGTAGCAGGTGAAATGACGGTTTCAAGAAGTTCTGCAGTTCAAAAAACAATGATAAACTGGAGGGAGTTTGGTGGACTAGGAAAATAGCAAGGTGTCTGAAAATGAAGCCCTATGAGGAACAATTAAACAATTTTTTTAAATAAATTGGGTTTGCAGGGGGGGGGAAATGAGGGGAATCATAGCAGTTTTCAAGTATCTGAAAGATAGTCACACAGTATTCGGTAATGAATATAATATCCATAGTTCTAGAATATAGAAATGGAACCAGTAAGTTATAATTGCAAGTAAAGAAAGAGGTTCAGACTTGATATCAGAACAGCCTTTCTGATTAAATGAGCTGTCATCCAATATCAAAGGCTGCCACATGAAATGTTGAGTTGTCCACTAGAGATCTTCGAACAGGTTGAATCGCAATGTGTCAGATTCTGCACTGAGCAGGAACATTCCAACTTGATAATAAGTGATTTATTTTACTTTAGTGTTCAACTACAGAAGGAAGAAAAGGGGTGGGGTGGGGAAAGCCTCCTGCCAAAGCAAAGAGGGAGAGGAATTTACAGACACATGCAAAGCAGGGTCACTTTTTGCACAAGCACTGCTTTGTTTAGGAATGAGAATAAAATGCAACATTTCTGAATTGAAGAGGGAGAGAGAGAGAGACCAGGGGAAGGAATAACTTTTGCTATGCTTGACTTTCACACCTATCTGCCCTGATCTATAGGGGATAGATGGGAGGAAGGAAGGAAGGAAGGAAGGAAAAGAATAAAAAGGAAGAGCAAAAGATCCATTCAGTTTGCCAGGTGAGCATCCTGGAACCAGTAGTTTTGCACCATCCTTTTAGCTCCTGGAGCCTCTTTTATCATGTTTAAAACAAACAGACAAATATGTGGAGGTGACCGGATAAGGATATCTCATCAGGCACTTGATGATCACTCCAGGCAGTGGATCCTCTGCCAGAGACATTTGTAAATAAACTGGGTACTTACTAGTATCTTGGAATAGTCCAATGACATTTCTTGCCTATAATTTGAGAATGTGGATAACTAGCCTACTGCCAAAGATAAGACATTTCTAGCCACCAGCACCTAGAGATGGTCTGATCACTTGTCTGGTCAATAAATTGAGAATTTTCACCGGTTGCTAAGAATATGTCTATGAGAAAAGTGCATTGTTCCCCTCTCATTGGCAGGGATTATATTAGGAAATTGGTGTTAACTTCTTTATCTCCATGTCACAAATAGGAATGCAGATAAAATCCTCACAGAGAGGAGTGATATCTGCAAAGTTTGCTAAATAACTTTTTCTAAGTGCAGGTGAAAGAATATAAGTTGTTTATTCTAAGTGTGAAGAAAAACGGGGACTTCATCATTATCAATAGCCCTAATCAATTCACTGCAAGGTGATGGCCTATTCAACCTCTTTCTAACTGCTTCAATGCACTGCACATCATTTCCAGTTAACACCTTGAACTGACTTGCATCAACTGCTGAATGTTTCTTTGGTTGTCCAAATCTTTTCAAGCCAATTGGGTGTACAAATCAAGGATTGTGGTTGTCCATAGATCATTCATCAACATGTAATAAACTGACCCTGTGCCATTCCCATGAGGCTGCCTCCTTCACACATACATATAAGTAGGTCTTATGTGTATGAGTGAAAGACTGGGATTTTTCAGTGTTGGACTGAAAAAAAACCAGATTCTAGTCCTTCCCTTCCTTAGATTCAAAAGCAAGCTGAGTGATTTGAGAGCAGACTCTCAGTCTGGAGAACAAGGTATGTACTAATCTATAATGCATCGATTTGTACTATTTTTTTGTTTGTGTGTGTGTACAAACAAACATGCATGCATGGATGCATGCATACTTGTATGAAAGTATTGTATGCTATATATTACATTAATTGTTATGCACTGCATCCTGCTTTTTGGATCCTGTATTTAACAAGAGATTATCCTGGAAGACCTCCAAGATCTTCTAAAACACTATTTCTTACTATACTTGTTCCCAAATTTCCCTTGAGAGCCCAATGTTACTGAAGATGCCAGTGCATTGTTTACATATATGAAGAAGAAGAAAAAAACCTCCGGCATTCTGGGGTATCGTATCCACCCAAATATCAACATTTTGCATATTCCTTGCTTTAATGTGAACAGATTTGGATTCTGTCCTTGCAAGCTTAAAGGATGTCTTGGCAGAACTGCATTGGCAAAGCTGGCATCTCTTTGCTAAAGGCCACCAAATGTTCACCAGCCATTTTGAAACTTCCCTCGAGAAGAAACCTTTCTAGCCTTCCACTGAGTATATCCCACACGAACAAATCAGCATCTAAAGCCAGGAGAAAGGGTATGTTGTATTTTTGGAATATTTCTTTTCAAAAGCACCCAGAAATAGACTCAAAAGGTAATTTCAGCTCTATTTTTTTTTCACTCTAAAAAGCACAAAATACATCATATAATACTGCCATCTGTCCCCATTTCCCACTGGCGAGTTTTTAAAATCCATTAAAAAAAAAAAAGGTGCTTCTATAAGGATTCAGATATAAAATTTGGACAGATAAGCAATCTTATTTATTTAGGTCTTCCCATTAGCAACATTTTTAGGGTGGCATGTAATGAAAATCATAATGTGTCAAGATAAAATATAAGTGGTGCCCCAAACTTTAATAAAACAGAACATCCGAATGATTCAAGTAACTGCAAAGTAACTGGGTAAATAAATATCTTGGTGTGAAATGTCAGCTGAGTTGGCATGAGGCAACATCCTAACAATCCATTCCATAAAAATGCCGAAGGGCCCCATTTTGTGCAGCATCTGTCTCCCTTTAAATTGTATTGTAATACAAGGAAACTCGGCCGTTCTCAGCTAGCAGTATGCATATAAAAAGTAATGCAGTCCCAACAATGTTACTTTATTGGAATATTACATCTTTAAAAGCTACTAGAAACTGTAAATTTAATGGC
This sequence comes from Pseudoxenodon macrops, assembly GCA_032467955.1. Lineage (NCBI taxonomy): Eukaryota > Metazoa > Chordata > Lepidosauria > Squamata > Pseudoxenodontidae > Pseudoxenodon > Pseudoxenodon macrops. Next base: position 109,445 of record JANHFT010002807.1, on the reverse strand, counting down.
TAAATGCCACTAACACTTTATATATTCTTTTCCGAAGCAGTTGGTGGGTTTTAAGGCTTTAATGGTAAAGGTTTTAATCATTGTCATGGAAGTCAAATAGGTTATGTTCTATAAGAATCCTTTAAAAACCTATCGCTTGTTTAGATTGACTGTTTAATTACTAATTAGAATATGTAGATGAGCCGAGGAGAAAACAAATCTTCTGTTTGGATGAATCTAGACTAGAGGAAAAATAGATACGGTTAATGCAAAATATTATCAGTCATTATTTTCTGAAGAAATACTGCATTATGCTTTTGCCATATTCTATTATGACACCTGTGACTAGAAAATAAAATGTCTATAGAATCTCAGTCATCCATGATTGTCCCAAAGATGCTTTTTCAAAAGGCAACTGGACTTTCTTTTTCCTTGAAGGCATTTTGCTTCTCATCCAAGAAGCATCTTCAGTTGTTCATTTAGAAAACAAAACCTGATTTATGAGTGTAAATAAGAGCTGAAAAGCTGCTAGATTATCAGGTTGCTCCACCTTCCCATGTCAAAAGGTTTGAAAATAATCTGGTTGGTTTTTTATCTCCTTAAGACTCCATGTTTTCCTCCCTCCCTGTAAACCAGGGAATTCTTCTCTCAGAATTTTGTTGAGTAAGTACAACTTAGTGGAGGAGAGCAAATGGAGGTGTGCTCCCCATCCAAATGTTGAAGAATAAAGTTTTCTCTCAAGTATAACACTAAAAACAGATCCTGAGTTTTTTAATGGCTGATTTATTTGTTTGTTTGTTTGTCAAACATGTACAAGATAGCAGGTATAAATATGAACATGGACATGAATGAAGGAAA
>JANHFT010002807.1:94604-108508 GCA_032467955.1 Pseudoxenodon macrops | reverse complement strand
GAAGCCTGCTGAGAGCAAAAACTAACTCCCCCCTCCCACCCCTCTTGTTTTTGGCTCGGCAGCGCGGGGTGAGCGAGTGGCGACAGGGGGGGAGGGACCGGTTCGGGGCGTGGCCAGCTAGCCAGCTTACCGGTACGGTGAACCAGGCTACATGTCCGGTAACGGTTCTACCGAACCGGGAGCATTTTACCCCTGAATGACTCTGAACTATGAACCAATGGAGAAGTCTTGACACATAACTGTTATAACAGTTTAATAATAAAGGTTTTAAAAGCCATTTGGTAGCTGAGCTCCTGGTCAGTAATGAAATATTAAACTAAAATCCTGCCAATTCAAATGTAAGGGGGGGAAAACTACAATGAAGCTAGTCAGAATCAGCACACCAAGGAACAAAAGTGTGGTGGAAGTGCAGCAGTAGAAGACATAAGCTCAGAGTTAATTTTTTGGCAAGCAATAATACTTTTGGCAAGTTTTTGCCAAATAGTAATGTCTGGCTCTAAGCCAATCTTTGTCTCTCCTTATGATTACTCAGCAAGGGAAGAGCAAATATGCATGTGTATTTTATATATATAGTATATGGATAATATCATTTGCTGGAACTATATTTATATTCTATTACACATACATTTCTTACCTAGAAGTTATATTTACTGGAAGAAATTTCATGAATTATGTGTGTGATTCATTCAATAAGTACAGGGGGAAAAAATAGATATTTCCATATGTTTGATTAGAACTAACCAGATCTGGATTCTAAGATAAGGGAATGGAAGGATGAGGATTTTGAACAGCCTTCTCTCCTTGCAGGCATTAACATCTCTGAAAAGCTACCGTACATTCACATCAGACGGTGAGAAAAAGGAGCAAGAACTTTCCAGACATGTACACAATCATCTATTCACTTCTGGACTCACTTCTGTGCTTAGCAGCAGAATAGGAAGAATTTAAAAAAACTATTATCTGTGCTTCTTGGATGGCTGCACCTTTGTCAAGTTATCTTTGAAAACTGAGGTCCTTTCCACCAGCCACCTCACTTAATGTACAAATATCAAACTCGATCGCGTCACATAATGTATCATGACTTTTTTGCCTTTGCAGAGCTGGGTTGGGCGTGGCCTGTACATGATGCAGCCAGCCCGCAGCCAGCCAGTTTGACAGGCCTGACTTTGTGGGTCATTCTGAGCCCTGCTGGATCTCCAACTAGATTCCTCCTCCTTGATAAAGTAAAGGACTCGCACATATGTGCTAGTCATTCCCAACTCTAGGGGGCGGTGCTCATCTCCGTTTCAAAGCTGGAGAGCCAGCACTGTCTGAAGACATCTCTGTGGTCATGTGGCCGGCATGACTAAATGCCAAAGGCACACGAAAAACTGTTATCTTCCCACCAAAGGTGGTCCTTATTTTCTACTTGAATTTTTTACATGCTTTCGAACTGCTAGTTTGGTAGAAGCTGGGACAAGTAAAGGAAGCTTACTTAGCCACTGAGCCACCACATCCTCCTTGATAAAACATAACCATCCAAAACAATGTACCCACCTGTAAATAACACAGGTGGATAAATACAGAAATGGGAAAGTTTCCTTCATAAAACCACAGTCACCACAGTCTTCCCCTGCAAGCATTTGCGTAGTACAGTGTTTATCAACTTTGGCAACTTTTAAGACATGTGGATTTCAACTCCCAGAGTTCCTCAACCACCCATCTCAAAACCCAGACTTCTTGAAGTTGTCCAGGTTGAAAAAACACTATTCTATTGTGAAATAGCTTTTACAAAACTGCACCAGTTGCTACCGGTAGTGAGAGTCTTTGGAATACTCAGTAATTTTCAAAGCTGGGAAAAGACAAATTTAACTTTTACCTCCAACAAAGGAAGTTAATGTTATTGTAGCCTTTGTGATTCACAATGTTTTTACAGGAAAAGAACTTATCATTTCCTTTTCATACAGGGAAAAGTAGTCCCTATTGCCCACTGTCAGCTAATGAGTGATTATGTAAGATTAGAGATTTGAAGCATAGGACCAGTGGCAAGACATGCTAGGATCTTCTAGAGATAGCTCATAATAGCTTCAGTGAGCCTAAATGTTATGTGGGTACCCTTCAGATGTGTGGATTTGAATTCCTAAGATTTGGTCATACAGATTTTGGATGCTGGAAGTCAAAGATCACACATTTGAAGGATGACCTCATTATAAAAGATCAGTCAATACAACATATGTGCACACTTCAAACCCAAGAATACACTAAGGCAGAAGGTTGTCCACCCCCAGGATAAAACACCCAGACACAAACTGAGCAATGTGGTATATGCAGTACATTGTAGTGAGCCATGTGCAGATCTGTACAATGGAGAAACAAAACAACCACTTCATAAACACATGGCATAACATAGGAAAACAAACCCATCAGGACTAGATTCAGCAGTCCATCTGAATTTAAAAGACAAAGAACACTCTTTTGAAGACAGCAGAGTCCACATTTTGGACAGAGAAGATCACTGGTTTGAAAGAGGGGTCAGAGAGGCCATCCATACAAAAATTGAACAGCCCTCTCTCAACAGAGGGGAGGGATATGACATCATCTATCTCCAGTCTACAATGTAGTCCTTTCAACAGTTCCAAGAAGGCTCCACTCCCATTTGCACCCTGAGGACACAGATAAAACTCCAGGTGGCCTTAACGACTCACTAAAAAGAATGCAAATGACCAGTTGCCTGCATGAAGTATAAATCCTTCCATTTTCAGCCAGAGCTGAAAAAGCTACTTGGATGAGAAGCGTAACATCTTCAAAGAAAAACCAGAAAGTCCAGTTGCCTCTTGAAAAAAAGCACCTTGGGGACAACCATGACCTGGATGACTGAGAATCTCCATAGTCCTTATAAAATGCAACCTAAACAAGCCAAATCTAATGAAATGGCTATTGTATTTATTTTTTATATTCAATGGCCCAGGAATCTAGATTCTTGGATTCTTTCAAATTAATTAACATGAATGTTGCTAATCAATATTTTTGAATTAATTAGCCTTGATAGTGTTCTCACGCCACTCAGAAATTCATTAGAACTAAGCTACCTGAATGTAGCATAACATATCTGTTTCATAGTTTAAGAAAAGAGAAATACAGAGAAAATGAAAGTTAATGCTTATATCTACTGCATGTGAAATCAACTTATCTTTCTTTTCTTTCCACCTGCAAATTAGAATAATCTCCTAGGATCCTGCTGAGAATGAATTTCCAGATGCCACTTTAAGCATATTTATAGTAAAACTTCAGTCTCAAAATTTTAGCCATCTGCAGAGATGTGTTCTAATGGGACTCAGGCTGGGGATCTTATTTTCTCTTCATTCAGCAGTGATATCTTTAAAAAAAAAAATTTTTTCATCAGAATCCCCACAGTTCTTTAAGAGGACCACCAGGACTCTGTAGCTAATTGAAAAAAGAGGTAATGTGTCCTCACTTCAGCAAGCTTTATTTATTTTATAAGAAGTTTTCATCAACTAGAAGAGACTTTCCTCTTGAAAAATCTACATAATTTAACCTCCACCAGGAATGCTATTTCCATGCCTCAAGACAAGAAGAGCAAGGATGCCATGACTGTAGAAAATCTTCTAGCCTCTGTGTCAACAGTTCCAATTAGGTACATCTATTTCCATCTGTTTCAATTGTGAACCTTGTGAGCAGTTGTATTCTTCAGGGAGATACGCTGAAGCAGTAAACTTCTGATGCACCTTTGTGTACTTAAATTATATTGCTAAAAGGATAGCTAAAAGTACATTTCAAAGATAAGTCACATGATTTCAAGCAAGTATGCCTCCTTGTGAGGTTTCTAGAAATTACATCAGGTGTCAAACTCGATTTCAGCCAGAGCTGAAAAAGGTGTCAAACTCGATTTCATTGAGGGTTGCCTCAGGGTTGTGTTCGACCTTGGGGGACAGGGTGGGTGAGGCCAGTTCAGCATCACTCATGTTGGCACATGTGGTGGTTCAAGTGCTCTGCCAGTGAAATGGGCTCCCGAGTTCCATTTTCAGCTATGCCGTCCTCCTGCAATCCTCTACCTGTGAAAACGAGGCTCGAAAATTCCAAGGCAGACCATTAAAAAAAAATTTTTTACAAGTTTTGCCATTCTACATATTCCCCAGTTTTAAAACCATGATCTGGACTGCGGGGGTAATTTTATTGAACAGGTTTTTAATTTTGATTTTGACTATCAATTTTACGGTTGCCTTATAGCGTGCATTTTGTTCTATTTCATAAGCTTCTTGGGGTCCTTATATAAGTGTAAAGGCAGGATATAAATTTAATAAAATATTTCAATGATTAAAATCAATCATTTTTAAATAAGTTCTTGAAATACTTATATACATTTAAAACAATTTCTTGAAGTATTTATCTTAGTTACATTTGATGGATCCAAAGTTTAATTTTATTAACATGGTTTCCATAAAAGTATAAGCTTTTGTTATAGTTGTTGTCGTCATGAGGTTCCATTTTTCCATGCCACCAGCTACCAATTTCTTCAGCTGTCCAATAGAATGGTCCAAAAATCAGCAACTGGCCACTACCCAACCTTGCTCTCACTTGTTCCATCACCATGTTTGGCTTTCATAGATAAGGGGTGGGGAGAGAAAGTGAGAGAGAAGATAAACATCTTCAAATGATCAATGTGCAAAGGGAATAGCAAAGATAATATTGGGAAAGAGTAAGGGGAATAAGGAGTAGGATTACCGATGAAGGACAGGAATCCTGGGAGCCACAAGAATATATGTGATGGGAATTCTGGAGCTCCAGAGGAAGCACTGCAAAACCATGTTTGCAAGGGATTTTCTGAAGTAGAAGCTGGGCTGATAGTCAGTGCCTCTTCAAGTGAATGTTTATTTATTTGTTTGTTTGTCAAACATGTACAAGATAACAAGTATAGGTTTGAACATAAACATGAACAAAGGAAGTAACTGCAGATAAATGGGGATAGTAAGACAGGGACAGTAGGCACACAGGTGCACTTATGCACGCCCCCTTTACAGACCTCTTAAGAATGGAGTGAGGTCCATGGTAGACAGTTTGAAATTGAAGCTGTGAATGTTGGAGGCTGTCACAACAGAGTTGGGTAGAGCATTCCAGGCATTGAAGTTGCTGAAGTCATATTTTCTACAATCAAGTTTGAAGTGGTTTACCTTGAGTTTGTATTGAATGTTTGTCCATGTATAATTTGGTTGAAGTTGAAGAAGTCATTGATATGTAAGATGTTGTAACAGACAACTTTGTGTACTATGCTTAGATTAGACCGCAGGCGGTGCAATTCCAGATTGACCAAGCCCAAATTTTCAAGCCTGGTGGCATAGGGAATTCTATTGTGAATAGAGGAGTGGAATACCTCTGAACCCACTTAATTGTGTTAATGTCCAATATACAATGTGGATTTCAGGCATTCAAACTGTATTCAAGAATTGGTTTGGCAAAAGTTTTGTATGCCCTAGTTAGCAATACAATGTTACCAGAGAAGAAGCTTCACAAAATTAGGTTAACAATTCTTAATGCCTTTTTGACAATGCTGTTACAGTGAGCTCTGGGGCTTAGATTGTTTGAGATGAGTACTCCTAGGTCCTGTTGCTGACACACAGTCACAGATCCCTCTGTAAAGGATGGGAAATGGTGAGTTTTCTCCTACCTGGTTCCTGATTTGAATAAATATTCAGAAGCTTACTCCCAGGTAAAACTGTTTCGATTTCCTGAGCATCATATCACTGACATGGTGGAGCAGTTGAAGCGTTATTGGCTATTATTATAGGCATTTTTTAAAAATATTATGGGATTCTGTGTGGTTTCTGAATAAAGGTTAGTCTGTGTATATCTACCTACTATTTATCCAGTTCTGAAACTATCATTGCTTTTAGGCTTGCATGCATTCTACACAGGATCATAAAGGGAAGATAAAAGGGAAAGCAAAGTGCTCCTAACCCTTCTGGAACAAGTCTCCCATTCTGTTTTGATACCTTACATTACAGAAAATGCAGTCTGATTAAACAGGACTAAACCTGTCTGAAGCAGCTTTAATTCACCTCTTTGAGGTCCTCTGCAGTGCACAAGCACTGCACTATGTCGTATTGAGGTGAAGAGCTGATGCAGTTCATGTTTCATCATTACCTCCCCTGGGGACTCTTTCAAGAACTAGAAGAGGCATATGCTTAAAAGCTTTTGCAAGCTATCATAAGTATTAGTGCAGGCAAATGAAGCAAGTGAAGGGTTTGCTCTTCCTTCAGTGAAATGAAGTGCCTCCACAAAGATCTGTAACAGCCCAATGTTCTCCTGCATAATGCAGTGTTTCTCAATCTCAGCATGCTGGCGGGGGGATTGCGGCGAACTGAAGTCCACAGATCTTAAAAGTTGCTGAAATCGAGAAACGTTGACATAACGCATAAAGCTGCTTCTTGTTGCAGGATTCATAAATATCCAGCCTCTTTTGACTCATGTTTTCCACTTACTATTATGGAATCTCGTTGTATTAAAAATGAGCCCGAGATTAGCAGAACCAAAAGTTGCAATAATTCTGGGTAAACTGGTTCACGTTTCATCCGGTAGGACTAGGTCAATTCTCCTCCCTCCCCCCTACAATATATTTTTTGCAAGAATTTGCACTAAAAGAAAGGTGCTTCAGCAGACACAGGAATGTGAAAGAAGCATCTCTTTCCAAATGATTAAAACTAGAATGTCTGTTTCCAGCCATGCTTAAATGAATGTCCCAGCGGTCTCTGTAAATGTGTGGATTCTCAACCACTTCACATTTTCCCAGCAAAGTGAAGTGGCTGTGAATGTTTTCAACTATAATGTCATCAATTTGGCTTGTTAAGGACTATTTCAGATGTGGAAAACAGGTAAAAAGCCTGCTATCCACTCACAGATAAGCCTCAAATCATTTTGACTCTCTGTTGGCTAATTTTCTGTGAGTTGGCAAACAACTTGCTCTGGCATTACCTTTTCCTTGACAGCGGTGTGTGGTAACTGATGTTGAGGCAAATGAATCAATGTAGAAATAAACAGTGATTATTGTGTGCACCTTGCCTTGCAGTGCAGTTTAAATCCCTTCTATCACATGTAAATGTCTTAAATTCCTAAGTGGGATTTTTAAATAGTGCTTTTTCCTTATCTTGTCCCATCCACAAAGCAGTCTGCCAGTGATGGGGGAATGGCACAATTCCACAGCTTTGTTTTGCATTGTTAAAAGAGCTGCTTGTTTAAGGGAAATAAAGAAAAATGAAAAGAGCCAGGATTTACAGAGCATTTCCTTTCTTTAAACAACAACAAAAACTGCTGCACAATGTGAATGTTCTGCTGTTATTCTTGCTATAAAATGCAGTATAAGGAAACGAAACAATCTAAACATGTATTGAGAAGATGGTGAGTTGGTCGAACTATTTTTATGAGTTGCATGCAGACAATGAAGCATTAATGGTAATCTCAAAGCTTTCAAATAGGTTAATACTTAAATATTTCTAAACCTGACTCCCTTTGAGTGGTAAGTCAGTTTCTTTGCATGAAGAGCAGAGCAGATGGATGTACCCAATAATGTCATAAATAGAAGGTGAATAAGAATTTACCAATTAAAACCCTATTATGATGCACCAGTATTGTTTTTTAAGGAGACTACCTTACATTCTTTCGCCGAGAAATAAAAAGCTTTAAGCCCTTGTGAAACAGCCAGCCAGAAACACAAATGAGCAAAACAGTGGAAAGTGAATAGGTCAATTGGTAAATTACCACTTGATAAATGGTTTGCTGTGTATAACCTGAGTTATATATTAAGAAAAAGCTTCAGAAGTTTACTGGTCAGCAAGTAGAGGAAACCATTGATTCCAACTAGGGATACATAGGTCCAGGGGTGGGTTCCACTTACCTTCCCCACCGGTTTGGGGTCACACCGGAAGTGTGTGTTTTGCGTGCGCTCGCTACACTCATGCACCTCCCCCATCACTCCCAGGCTTTGCACATGCGCAGAGGGTTATTTTTGATTACGTTTCACTCCGGTGGACAGATTTCAAGCTGGAGGACCTGTTCAGGGGTGTGTCCAGCCGGCCATTGCTACAGGTTCAGCGAGCGAAGGGGAAATTCCCACTACCGATTCTAGCGAACCAGTCTGAACCGGCAGGAACCCACCACTGCATAGGTGTGCAGCTGACTTTCAGTCAAAAAGCTTAAAGAAGCAAATATAGATTGTCATAAACCTCTGATTATAATGTTGAGATATTACAGACAGTCAGATTTGTCTGCAAAGTATTACCATAATTTGATTAAAAATTTTTTTTATTCCAATATGGAAAATAGTACTAGCTAGGCAGTGTTTCTTAACCTTGGTAATTTTAAGATATCTGGACTTCAACTCCCAGAATTCCCCAGCCAGCTTTGTTGGTTGAAGATGAAGTCCAAACATCTTAAAATTGCCAAGGTTGAGAAACACTGAGCTAGAGGAATTGAGTGTTCACATATGTACCTTATAAATCACAGAAAACGTCACGCTAGGGATCTGCAGTCCCCAAATCTTGTAATTTTTTGTTGCACGTTATTTTCTACCCTTTGTTAATGAATCAGTAATCTGAAGGGCTGGCAGAATTGCGGAGACCTGATGCTTGTGGCCAGCGTGGCTTCCTAATTTCTCCTTCTAACTAGCTCTAATTTCCCCCCCCCCAATCATGTCTTTCTTCTACTTTCAGGTTATTTGCTTTATCTCCTTATTCATTCCAAACATTCTGATCTTCTCTCTACCATTTAAATTGCATTGTTGTTGTTTAATCAATAAGTGCAACATACATCTTATAAATAAATTAATGCATTTTGTTACAATATATAAGCAATGACATCACTGTTATCTACCCTCTTGTTTTTGTTTCATTTTGAATCAATTGTTTTGCTTATTTTTCTGCTATTTTTATATTCCAGCATTTTTTAAAAATTATACTAGTTTTTTTATTTTAATTTCATTGTGTTCTGTACTTAAGGTTTTCTAGCTTTCATTTGTTATGCATGAAGTTTATTTCACATACATGAATCCACTGTGGTGCTCCGTTATTAAAATTTGCTTTGCAGATTATTTAAATCAGCTGTTTGGTATTGTACTAATGAATCAACTTGTGTTTCTCGGAGAAGTGATAGAAGAAGTAGACTAGCCTTCATTTAATAGGAACTGTTTCCTATATCAGGAATGAATTCTGCCAGGTGTTTTAACACCTGTAATTCCACCTCTGAATTTGAGGTTTTGTTTTGTTGCATCTTTGCTTTTATTGAACCAATGCAATTTCAGTTGGGCTGATATATAGCAATGTCCATCCGTCTGTCTGTCTGCGTCTCATCTCTCATCTATCTATTAGCTAATTTCACTTCCCCCAAAACTTAAAAAAATCCAACCCTATTGGATTTTGAAGAGCCCTAATGACTTGACTCTTTGCTCAGACCTTTGATGATGATGACTGACACCTCTTTCTTCCTCTTTTTTTCTATTGATAGTTGCTTTCGATAGAAATTGCAGTTCAAAAATCTTGAGGTAGATTTTCATCATGGAAAAGTAGTGAGTTTTATAAATTTCTTTAATGTTTTTTTCTTTTTATTGTTTTGAGGTTCTCCGTCCCCCACTCCCTGCTCCTCCCCTCCCTTATTTGGCCAAATCAGGAGGTTAATTCTGACAGCAGGAAGTCTTTTAACCTGTTCAACGTTTGTTTTTTGTGCTTTGACTTAAAATGTCTTTGCTCCGTTCAGGGTTGCAACAATAACAAAAGATATTGTTTGTGATGTTTTGACAGTTTTTGTCATAGAAGTGATCTATCGCTACATTAAGAAAAGCTACTGTTTTTAAGAAGACTGGTACCTAAAAAAAAAATAGCACTGTGGCCTTCCTGTTTTATTGGTTTTTAATCATGTAGTTGTCAGAATTAAACAGCTGCTGTTCCTCGTCTGATGGAATGTTAAATCGGCCAGAGTCTGCAGAGACCCAGCAAGGCTCATATTTATGGGTTGGGAACTTTCTGTTTGTGGTCTTCTCCATTTTTCCTGATTTAGAGCTCAAATAGCAGTCTTGTTCCTGCACACCTGAAAAGCGAGGTCTTTTAAAACGACTTGATGATTTTCAGGATATCACACTCCTGAGTTCTATTCAGCCCCTCGGTGCGTATCCAGAACCTATCAAATTTTTATTTGTACCATTGCGTTTGTCTATGTTATTGGTATAATTGTGGAGCAGTAAAGAATGAAATATGCTTAAACCCAGTGAGGCTGGGTTGCAGTTGAGCTCAAAGCCACATATGTCAAGAACTAACAACATCTATGTTGAAATACCAAATCTTTTTCCAACCACCTCAGTAAGAGATTTGGATGGAGAATGAAAACAAAACCTGTAACTCCTGAGAGAATGCAGCTCAAGAATTACATCTATCTCAGGCATCCTTCTTGAGGATTATTCCAAACCTTTTCTTTTTATGTAATAAATAAATAAATAAATACAAAAGTCACTGGGTTGGAGCTCGGTTCTGCTTATCGTAAGCAGCTCTGAATAAGCCCTTTGACCTCCAAAAATTCCTTGGAGGGCAGACTCTTCTCTTGTAACAAGCTTAGAATCCAATAATCTCAAAAATCTGATTTTGAAAAAGAAAAAGGAATTTAAGCGTAAAGGTATTAACAGTCTAGGTGAAACTATAATCCGTAGATAGATTCTTCTATGCTATAGTAACAGTATATGTACTATTCTTTGTATTAAAATGTTTATTTTATTTTTCTTGGGCTCGGGATCACCAGGTTCAATAGCTTGTTTGCCTGTCTCTGAACTAATATATAACATGAGACACTGCATTGACTGCTGATGATATGGTAGAAAGCACTGAGAAAGTTTGCAGAACTCTTGTATTTCTGAATGTCTGTTTGACCTACATTAAAGTACAATGGTGCTTCTCTAGCAATTATAAATTCATTAGATTTTAAAGATTTGCTAGAGTTGATTTATGTTACAAGTAGCAAAAAGGATTTAATAATGTCCAATAGGAAAATTTACAGAGAACTATTAAAATGGATTGGACAAAAATAAATGTACTTGAACAATGGCCTTCAATTAAAATCCTTAATGGAGACAAAGATGAGGTTGTCTACTAAAGCAGAAATATGCCCTGACATCTTGCCAACTGACAAAAAGGGAGAGTTTTAGGCTATAAGCAATAATATGCAAAGCCAAAAATTTGCAAAGTTGCCTTTTAGTCCAAAGCATGGCAAGTTGGCAACCCATTAATAATAGCAACTATTTTACTTATTATAAGATGTAATAATGAATGTGGACTCTGCATCTAAGATCCCCAAAAGAGAGTTAATTATATACTTATTCAGATACAGTACATGCATGCAAGAACATACCCATGTATAATCATGGAAATAAAAGCAATTGTTTCATTATCTGTTCTTCAGATACTCATAAACTATGTCTATCTACTTACAAGGTCACATCTTAAGCCATCTCTCATTGATTGCTTTCTCCGAAGCATTGAGCATTCCTGTAGCCAAGGATGGTAAACTTATGGCTTTCCAGATGCTGATGAACTATGGGTCTTGGTATCCTTTGTCATAGCTTATGGAAACTGAGAATTAGCTCCGCTTAGAAAGAAAATGAAGATGGCTGTTCAGTTGTAAGCACAAGAATTAAAACTTACAAGCACATTGACCTTCATCCATCTCACTTTTAAACATGGTTATTCATGTTGGTCTTCAGTAGAGGATAGTTAGGGTAAATTTCACACAGGATGAACGATTCAAAGGCTGGAATTGTGTAAATGTATTTTCTTGGCTCTTCAAAAGTAAACATTTGCCAGAAATGGCTTTTCTTCCTTGCCTCATTTTCCACACAATCATCTAATATTTACATACACCCTAGCTTCTGGTTTGTTTGTTTGTTTTTTTAAAAAAGATTTTATTTGTCTCATCTTTTTTATGGGTGTGGGTAATCATTAAAATATGAAATCCCATCTGTGTAGCATATTGCCTAGTCATGTTGAAGGGTGAAACCACTTTTTAATTAAAATTTTATACAGCACTTGTAGTTCACTTTGTCCTTTTTTATTATGAAACACTTCAATCTTTTATCTCAAACACATATGTCTTGCATGCTTCAAGATGTTCCTTGCTGTTCATGCAGAACTGGTTTCTTAGCTCTTGTCAGTAGAGCTCCATATGCTCAGAATTCAATTAGCTTCTCTCCCTGACATTTGTGGAAGAAGTATCTTGGCAGCAAAGGCAGCTCAACTTACACTATACCCCCATTATTCTATTTTGGGAAACTTGTCAAAGATAAAATAAAATACAAAAACCTCCCAAATGCTGGAAGATAGTCTAGATCAGGGGTGTCAAACCCGATTTCATTAAGGGGTTGTGTTTGACCTCGGGGGGCTGGGGTGAGCATGGCCAGGTTGGACGTGGCCAGCCCGATGTCACTAGTATCAGGGGCACTTGTGGTGGCCCCAGTGCTCTGCCAGCAAAAACGGGCTCCTGAGGTCCGTTGCCTCCTGCAACCCTCTGCCAGTGAAAACAGAGCTCCGTTTTCGCTGGCAAGACCAGTCCTTTGCTGTTCCCAAGGTGGTCCTGTGGGCCAGATCTAAGCACCTTGTGGGCTGGATCCAGCCCCCAGGCCTTGAGTTTGATACTAGATCTTGCAGTCATAAAGAATCTATGTTAAGTTGACCGGTTGGGTAATTGGCTTAATAGGCATATGGGAGTTTCTTAATAATGCTGTGTGAAGACTGTACATAGTGGATGAATGCATTAGCATCAGACTCCAGGGCTCTGATATAGATAGTCCTTGAGTTATGACCATAATGGAGCCTGCCCATCATGGTCAAACTAATGACTGTTGATTTTACAACCTTTTTTATTGTGATGTACATAGAGGAAAGACAGTAGTCTTTCATCTTTCTGAAAGCTGAAGATTTCCTAATGGACCTTAATACTATTGGAGAATGCATCTTTCTTTATCAGGTTCCTTAATTAGATTCCATTTCCTGGAATGGGATGCCATTCTCTACATAAAGCTGTGAAAAGGAAAGTGGTATGAATTGTTGCAGGAGAAAACAATGTGATTTCTAGACAATCCCCAAATTTTGAAGACGAGATACCACATTTCAGATTTTTCTGATTCCAGGATCACATTCACCTAGTACATTTGTCCCCATTGGTTCACATCTCTGAGATGGAATATTTTGGAATCTGTTCACCATAGATAAAACAAGTTGCATCTTTCCATAGGACTCTATTATTCTTTTCTTGACGAGTGCCACAAAGTCCATGCAGCACATAAGATGACTATCTGAAAATTTAGGAACTCTAGAACTTGCTTTCATAATATGCCTTCTTTCTAACACATGAGTACCCCATTTTGTAAGAATTATTTATTCTGGATCTTCTAGTGAAAATGTTGGGGCACACTGATGTGAACGTTGAACATAAGATGAATTTGCAAAATATTTGGAAAATCTGCCTGATGCATACTGTAAATAAAGAGGTTCATGAAAAATCAATGATAGCAAGCAAAGAAAAATGGGTAGTACTGTTTCAGTATGAACCTGATTGCCTCTTCCTTCCTTCCTTCCTTCCTTCCTTCCTTCCTTCCTTCCTTCCTTCCTTCCTTCCTTCCTTCCTCTGTCCCTCCGTCCAGGGGTGAAATCTAAAAATTTTCCCTACCGGTTCTGTGGGTGTGGCTTATTTTGTGGGTATGGCTTGGAGGTCAGGTGACTGGGTGGGCATGCTTTTACACTTTACACAGACAGAACAGAAAAAACTTTTACACTTTACAAACACACAACACAAAACAACACCACTACACACCATGCAAAAGCAGCTGTACTGACTCACACACCATGCAAAAGCACACAAAATGGCACCAGCAACAGATTTAA
>JANHFT010002807.1:66506-83172 GCA_032467955.1 Pseudoxenodon macrops | reverse complement strand
CCTTGAATTGCACCCGGAAGACCACCGGAAGCCAGTGCAGCTCGCGCAGGAGAGGTGTTATATGGGAGCAACGAGTTTGTAATATTCCTCTTTTCCGAGTCTCCTAGATTGACTACATGACTGTCTGTGCTGAGTATATCTCAGAATTTATCTCTGAAGAACAATATGTGTATCTTAAATTTCCTCTTCTCCATCTCCTTCTTCTCCTCAGGAAGTTGCAATAAAGTTAGGAAATGAGCAAAACTGATGCAAATTTGTCTCCCCTGAGAAGCAGGAAAATATTTCAGATTTTAGGAATCTTGAGGCCCAGTATTAATAGTTAGCATTGCCAGAAGAAAATAAGGAGATTAAATCACAAAATGAGATTAGGGGCTCCTTAGCAGCCAAAGTGGAATCTGTGGGGGAAGATCACACCATATAATGTAAGAGGAATAAATGAAATTGAATTTCAACGAAAGAATATTAAAAGTGTGGAGTTCTAGTCTAACAGCACACTGACAGCCAATAAGACAGAGATATATGTGTTCTGCAGACATAAAGACACAGATCAACCTGGAGAAACAGCTAGGGAAAAAAAAGGAAGCAGTGTAGGAAAGCAACTTGAGGAAGTAAAAGGAGTTATATTTAAAGTGGTATTTTTTACAGGAAAAGGAACAAGGAATATTTTTAGTGAGGTAATTTAAGAAGACAGCATGGAAATAAAGGCGAAAGATTTGACTAAGGCAAGCAAGTGACAAATATTTACTCTTGAATAAGAGGAAAGGAGAGAATGGCCAAATCTTTTTCCTTGCTGTATGCACTGATGGCAGACCTGTCTTCAGCCAGAATTCCAAGGAGACAAGGTATCAGCTGGTGAAAGGATTGAAGCAAAGAGAACAATCAATCATGGTTGGAAGACCTCATGAGAAACCAAAGTGGGATTTGGATCAGGACCAGCAATGAGGAGACCAAAGGGAGATCAAATGGAGTCCAGAAGAGAGGAGAGAAAACTGTTTTATGAGACTCTTACAAGATAAGCAATGTTGTTAAATTGTGTGAATATATCCAAGAAGTTAAAACATTCTAGGTTTTGGGATAATTCAGAATGAGAAGAATTATACTCTCCTAGTAGACCTCTCAAGAATGAGGCTAGAATAGATTCATTTCCATTCATTTCAGTAGCTATGGTTTTATTATCTTATATTTGTATCTTTGAAAAACTATGATTATTTTTATTTTAATGTAAGTGGTAAAATAGAAATTGTTTCCAGCCCTTGTTCCAAAATTCTGGAAAGGTGATCTTTGTCACTACAAAAACGTCAGTAGGACTGGTATTATCCCTTCGACTCCCTGCTTGTGAATATTTATCAGCCGGTTTTGGATAGGAATTTTAAAAATAATCTTCTGGGGGGTCTTACAACTGGGCATTTCTTTCTTTCAGAGCAGTTTTTCAAACTTAGAACTAGCTACCTGAAGCCCATTCACCCCTCAAAAAACAGGACTACATTAGACTCAGTCCAGGGGTGGGTTCTAACTTACCTTGCTGCCGGCTCGCTGCCTCCCACATTATATGGGCATGCCTCGTGGGCGCATGGGCACCTCATGGGTACGTGGTGCCTCGTGGGCGCCTCGTGGGTGCCTTGTGGGCACATGGGCGCCTCGTGGGCATGCACCTGCACAGTAGAAAAAAATTCCCAAAAAAAGGCTTAAATGATGGGGACACATGCACACTGCCAGAAACTCGGCTTCTGTGCATGCACAGAAGAAGAAAAAACCAACAAAATTTAAAAAATATTTTTTCCAAAAAAAAAAATTCAAAAAAAGATGGCGCCGTCCATGGACCATAACCGTGATGTCACTAGTGGCTTACTACCTACTCGGTAGAACCAGTCCGAACTGGTAGGAACCCACCTGTGACTTAGTCACTGTCCATGCAGCAACATCTCTGAATACATAATCTACTAGTAAAGAGAAGATATGAACATGCAGACTAGTTCCAGTGAATGAAGAATTTAGAAAGTTCCACTTTGTTCTCAAGTAAACCTGAATGAATCCAAAGCAAAAGAAATAATACTGAAGTAAATTTCTTTGGAAATCCTACCAGAAGTATCCACAAATGTCAATCATGGCAAAATAGCAATCACAACCATGTCATCAAATGCCTACCCCTTTAACATGCATTGCATGTTAAAAAGTGATAAGGCTTCAACCCTGTCATTGGAGCTATTTTGACTTTTCCTGACTCCAGTGGATGCCTGCAGATCAAGAGAAATTAATACCAAATACATACTTGGCACACAATGTATAACTGTTTCCTGTTCTCCAGATAGTCCACATGTTTGTAATGGATTCTCTTTCTTCGTACATTTTTAGCACCAAGTAATAATGTCTAACATTACGGTACCACTTTAACAATTAAAATTGTCTTGTTAATTCAGTAATATTTTTCAAAAAAATCTGGCACCAATTAATCAAAATATTTTTATCCAGCAGCAGATTTTAGAACTTTAAAACTGTTTAATCCACAAAGCAGAGAAAGGAAAGCCATTTTCAGCATTTTTAGGATCCTGTATTTGCCTTTTTTTCTTTTTCTTTTGGTCCCACTGCTGTCAACTAAAATGCTGAGATAGGGCGGGCAGGAGGAGGGGGCAGGAGTTGGACTTAATTAAGGAGGATAATGAATAAAACTAAACATCTTTTAGAGCAGATGTTAAGCTCAAACCAAGAGAGAGACGAATTAAATTGTTAAGGAACTTTTATTATTTCCCCTTATCTATTAGTTTCACATTCTAGGAAAGTTGTATGTTAAATCCTACTTTGGATATATATATTTTTAATTATACCATTAAATTATTGTTTTAAATTCCAATTTTTGTTATCACCTTGTAGCCATAGTTTGAAGTCCATGCAGAGTCCAGTAAGGGTGGCGGGGAGAGTAAGCCATTTTGATTAGAGGGCTCTTGAAAACAATTTGAGAGCTGTAAAAATCACTTGCCTTTCTTTTAGCTTTTCCATAGCTTTTAACCATCCTGATAGCTGCTTTGTCTTCACAATTGCAACTACCGACGTCCCCTTCAGGTTTGCAGTCTACTTCACTTGTACCAATTGCTGAAGTTACTTTGCTTTGACCTGTAAATCCTTTCTAATTTCTAGCTATCTTTGTGCTCTGGAAGAGATGTTACATTGCTACATGCCGTGATTAAAGCCAAGGCCCCAGGAGACTGTCTGACTCAGAGCAGAAATGCCAAAGTCAAGGAAACATTGATTTTAAGCATGAGGTCCTATATCTAATCAAATTTCGGTAATCTCAGCCACTGACCTTTTCCTGTATGAGCGAATTTATGTGTAGCTTAATCCCTGCATCCTTATCACCTGATGTGCATGACTTCTGCCTTTAACATAATTGCTGGATCATTTTAGATCATTAATTTTGGCATGATTACATTTTGGTCTGAATAAATATAAGAAAATGATTTTCTATATTCTATTTACAACATGCCCAAACATTAAACTGATAGGAAAAAAAGAAAAAGAAACTTGTGTAAATTGAAATACTTTCTTCCATGTTCTGAACATAATCAGAACATGGACTTTTGATATGATGCCATTGCAAAGTATAGCTTTTCTTAAAAAGCTATACAGAGAATTATGCAACAAGCAGAATAGCAGATGCTGATAATATTGATATTTTAAAATTCTCTGGGGCTTTTCAATTTTTCATTATTATTATTAATTTCGCAAGGAGAAGGCATTTTAGCTTTTAGAGCAGATTATAATAAATGTTGAGATGTGCATTTTTCAGTGAGAGTAAGTAGGAAAAATGGAAGTCACTGTCTTTTCTTGAAATGTATGTTTTAATTTACTGACAGAAAGAAAGAAGAAAGCAGATGACTCCTAACTAAAATACCTTACCTTAGAACTGTTCTGTCCCCACTACACGTTAATCTCTGTGCAGCTTGACATGCAGCTAAATCCATCTGTCCTCCAATAAAACAGACCATGTGTGTAGATCTGAATGCTTGATTGAAAGAACAGGATATGGTGAAACTGGGGAAAATAGGGATACATAAAATGAGAAGCAAATACAAAATAGACAATTATTGAGTTACTGCTGATCATAACAATTAATTAATATAAGCAATTTAAATCTCACCAGCTCTGTGTGTGGGGTGTGGGTTTGTCCTTGGATAACCATGTGCCACAGATTAAGATGGATTCTTCTTTGTGCTTCTGCCTTCTCCAAATGCTAAAAAAAATGGAGCATGGCTTTCCAGAATGCACTTGTTTTGAGAGTGCAGGGTAATGGGTAATGGGATGGGATCAGCTTCAAGCAATATACTTGGTATTTGTCTGTCCGGCCACTAGAGAGCAACAGCAGTATATAAAGATTGTACGTTGGGGCATATTTGTCCTTCCGGCCACTAGATGGGGCTGTCTAGAGAACAACAACAGTATATAAAAGTTATATGCTGGCGCATGACTACAACAGCATTCCCTAACACCTGCAACTTTAAGATGTATGGACTTCAGCTTTTCATGCTAGTTGAGGAATTGTAGGAATTTGTGTTTACAAATAATAAATGTGTTGAAGGAAATACTGCTTTAAAAGAGAACCATAAAGGATTCTCTGACAACACTTTTATTTTTCACCTTCACAGGTTTATCAGTCATCCACTACAAAGAACAATCATATTATTGCATCATGGTCAGACAAACTATAGGTTAGTTGTCACTTAATGATGGTAATTGAGAACAGAATTCCCATTGTTAAATGATACATTCATAAAGCATGAGGTCATTGATTGTACCACTTAGCGATGCAAATAGTTTCCAATTCAAGTTGGGTGGCCATGGTAAGCAATGAGTTGCTGGAGTTATTTGCTTCAGAATTTTCAACAAACCCTGGTAGCAATAAATTCAGAGAGAAAAAGAAGATTAACTCAATGTTATGGGCAAGTAATCTCACTGACCATGTTTGTAGGAGATGACCAGAATGAGCCCAAGGGTGAAATGCATCGTCAGTTAGTAGTTGCTATGTTCCCACAAGAGAGCTAAATTCAGCCTCCCTTAAATTCCATCAATTCTTATCCAACATCAGTTTGCCTTGACCATTAATAGATCAGATATTTCTGTATAGATAGCATGTAATAACCTTGAAGTGATTTGAACTAAACTCTTGTTCCTGTTTACTTGCACCTGTTTGCTAGAATTCAAAAATATCCAAACCCTGTATTATGCTATTTCATATTCTTATAATATTATGTAGGTCTACAAAATGCCTATCTATGGTAGAATGCAATAAACCTGTCTCAGACGTAGATGAAAATGCTATTCTAAAAAACAGTAAAGGAAGTTTGTAAATGAAATACAATTAAAATAGAATCCTACTCTTATTTTAATTTAATCCTACTCCTACTTAAATTTAAGAGAACAACAAAATTAATATATTCTTTAAAAAGATGAGGGAAGCTGATTTATTGTAGTCTTTGATTAGGTAAACTCTTCCAAAGAACAGGAAATAATTGTTATATTATGGAGTTCAAAATAGTTTTCTTTTTTTACGGCATGTAATATGAAATAAATCATGTGTATGATTTTATTGTATTTTATTTTGTACATGATTAATTTTATTTTAAAAAATAAATCTACATTTAGCTATGGTTTGGATTATTTGGAAATGTTCTTTACATATGCCACAAACTTTACCTGTGCATTTTTATGAGGATTTTTTAAACCATTAATAATTGCACAGGAGATTGAAATGATTAGTAAAGATCTATTAAATTTAAGAAGACAAATACACATATAGAAACATTTTCACACTTTCTGTAGAGAAACTATTCAAAGTTTAAATCTAGAAATGCATTTATATGCCTATGGAAATCAGTTCTAATGAATTCTGAATATGAAGATTAAAAATGGCATCTCTTATGGAATCAGAGAAGTAAAGAAATACCTTCCTTGGGTTTTTTGTGCAGTTGTTGACTTTAAGAAATTGCTGAGCTTACTGCTTTTTAAGGGTGTTCCCATTTATACCTGTACTTTAAATGCAATTCTTATCATGTGTAGTAATACCAGGCTCACAAATTCTGCAAAGATCCTAAAGTTCCATCCTATTATTTTCCTGTCAAGGAAGGGGGGGAAAAACAGGAAGGATAAATGGATGTTTATTCAGTTTGTGGCTGTCGATGATAAATGTATATGAGCTATTCTCAGATCAAGAAAAAGTTTGTCAATATAAATTATATGAACAAAGTTCTAACTATTCCTTCTGACTACTTTAGCAGTTGATCATTTTCTTCAGATGTTGTCATCTCCCTAGGTGTTTATATATTTCATGGGCAAGAATAGATCTGCATTCACAAAGGACAAGCAAGTGAATATTGTTGAGTAATTGCAGGGAAGGTGGAATTCAGAGATTATATGCCTAGAATGGCTGCAATTAAGAGAAAGGCTACTTGAAAAAGTAACATGGTATCGCAAATGAATGGAAAAAATGGTAAAGGAAGCCTCCAAAGCTAGAATAGTTTTTTTAAATCAAATGTCTGAATAATTGGTTTAGGAATAGAATAGAATAGAATAGAATAGAATAGAATAGAATAGAATAGAATAGAATAGAATAGAATAGAATAGAATAGACAGAGTTGGATCTTGGAGGTCTTCTAATCCAAATCCTTGCTCAGGCAGGAAACCCTAAACCAATGGTGGTGAATCTTTTACTCATCAAGTGCTGAACAGGTATGTGCTTCACGTACCATCCACACTAATGCGTAACTCCTCTCCCATGCACTGCGAGCACAACTACAACATCTGTGTATGCGCACAGCTTTAGCATTGGAGCACTGCTATCATGTCCTTCCTAGTCCTTCTTTTCATTAAACTAGACATACCCAATTCCAGCAACCATTCATTATATATATTTAGCCTCCAGTTACCTAATCATCTATGCTGTTCTTCTCTTCACTTTTTCTAGAACAGGATGTAAAACTCAAGGCCCGAGGGACGGATGCTTAGATCTAGCCCATGGGGCTTCCCTGGAAACAGCAAAAGATCTAGCCTGCGGTGCCTCTGCCAGTAAAAACAGAGCTTGGGAGGACCATATGCAGCTAGCCTGAGATCCATTTTCACTGGCAGAGGGTTGCAGGAGGCCATTGTAGCTGAAAATGGAGGTCCCGAAGGCCATGTGCAGCTCTCCTGAGCTCCGCTTTCACTGACAGGGGGTTGCAGGAGGCCGTCACAGCCAAAAATGGAGCTCGCGAGCCCATTTTCACTGTCAGAGCACTCTGGCCACCTCAGGTCTCCCGGACACGAGTGATGTCGAGCTGGCCATGCCTCCCCAGCCCCCTGAGGTCAAACACAACCCTGATGTGGCCCTCAACGAAATTGAGTTTGACACCCCTGCTGTAGGAGTTGGAAGTCCTTCTATGAAACACAGCTAGCTATGTTTTTCTTTTTGTGTGGCTTTAAATTACTCTTGAATCCTAGTTGATTCCATTGACAAGTCTTGGTAACATTTTTCAAAAGTGGTTTGCCATTACCTTCTTCCTAGGATTGTGAAAGAGTGACTGACATAAAGTTACCCAACTGATCATGCTTAAATCAGGACTAGAACCCAAGTGTACCAGTTTCTAGTCCAAGCCTGTGGAGCTGGCAGATGAGTCGGACAGTGGAGAGGAATATGGGTCAGCTCTGGAGTCTAGGGAAGACTCAGACGGGGTCTCCGCATCAGAGGCAGAGATGGGGCCAGGGTCACCTGGGAGTTATGTGCCAGAACCTGCTGGGCTAGCAGCAATGTAGAGGGACAGGGGGTGCCAGTCCCTAATGCGCGGATGTGCAGAGCTTCTAGAAGGCAAGAGCAGTTGTGAAGGAAAAGGCTTACTCGGGAGTAAGGCTGGGAGGGGTTGGACCCTCCCAGAAGACTTAAAAGAAGAGCTACCAAATGTATGAGTTGCAAGAAGCAAGTCATTCGGAACTCGTTTGAAATCATCTCACAGTTCCACGTGTGAATCTGACATCTGGTTTGATTTTGAATTTTCTTGCTTAGTTGTGAACTTTGTTTAACATTGACTTATCTTGGAGGACTTATCTTGAAAGACTTTGGCAGAGTTCTATAGGACTAATTGAGATAAATCTGCCCAGGCTGGAAATGCATCAAATTTCCAGCCACCGTAAATAAAAAAGAGGTTTTTAAAACACTGTTTGTTTGCCTTGATGTAATCAAGAAGCCTAGGTCAGAACAGTATCAGGCAAAAATATAAAATTAATCATATTTTTAATTATGAGTTTAAAAACAGCAAACACAGTCAAATATCCTCCTGAAAATACATATTTATGTATTTATAAAACCAGTGGTCCTAATTCAGTCGAATGGAGTAGGTCGTCTGACTCAGTTTGATAAAACGTGGCATAATCTGAATGTCCTACTAAGTCTACAGTTATCATAATAGATTTTCTAATCACTTATAGCAGGATATGGAGTTTTCCATATTGGAGACAAACATCTAATATTTGTCTCACTCCAAAATATTTGTCTCAGTCCAAAAAAGCAATGATTTTTAAATGAAATGTTTAGGTACTTGCTGGAATAAAACTTTTTGTATCTGTTTTAAAGTAGTGAAAGAAATAAAATTCTTTGTTACTAAACTTTGATTGTACAATGTAATTGAGATTGGTTTGGAATGAAATGCTCTTTCTAAAAGCCACAGCTCCAACAATATTAATCTTTTTAGCTCACAAGATTGATGCTGTCTCTACTGAAATACGAAAGAGGGTTCAATTAGCGCCATTACATTTCCTCCTCAGCTGCCTGTTGTAATATAATTTCCTATCCATTGTCTGTCTCTCTCTTCTTGATAGCATGTGTATTGTGCATTAGTTGCATCACAACATGAAAACTGGACTGTTCTTCATTTCCATTTAAATTTATATATTCAAGAACATTGTAGAGAAGAGTTTACCAAAATATTATTATCCAAAACACAATGCTCTTAAGATAATAAAGCAAGCAGAGACTAAAAATATATTTGAAACAATAGATTTCATGCTAAAATATCACTTACATTTTCTTCTGGAATTGGTGGTGTGCAGAGGCTCACAAAAACTATAACAGCAACTGTGAGGCCAAACAGAATAATAGCAAAGTACAAATAATGAACATCTTTCAGTACAGATGGTCTTTGATCCTCCTCACCACATGAGGGTGCTGTGTAAATAAATTCCATAACCATCCGAATAAATCCCACTACTAGTCCAAACATTAGGCCCCAGAAAGCTCCCTAGAAAAAATATGAAAAGATAATATTATTGACATAAATCATGGTAACTTCAGCTTATTTACAGGCTTCGTTGCTCAGTTTACAGTGAAAGGGGTTTCTTTACATACTTATTTTGGGGGTAAATTTGATTTAAAGTACTTTTATTTAAAATTAAAGAAAATTTACAATGTAACAGATAGATATTTATGAGAGCCAGTGTTGTCTCTAAACCAAATGGTGATATATAAATCTAATAAAGCTCCCAGATCAGGAGTGCAGGATTCTCTATTACAAATGCTGTATCTCTTTACTGTCATCTAGTAAGAATCCAGATGTTTTAGCCCAGATGTAATAAAAGTGTTTGAGAGACTTACCAAATCTGGGTTGCAAAATCTGGATGGCAGCAAGATATTAAAATTTTCTATGCCCATTTGCTGCCATTTAATGTACTCAGAGTTTTGCATACCAGATCTGTGTGAGAGACTATGATAAATTAAAGAAGATTAAAAATTATACAACAGGTTTTGTTGGAAGCCCGATCAAACAACCAGAAAATTACTTTATACTTCTAGCAGCTTTGTTTTTGTTCCTTTTTGTAATTTATCTTCTTGACCAAAAATAAGACAATGGTTATTATCTTTTTCCTCACTGAGTCTCCATCAGTCAGGTTTTATTTTGTGTAGTCAATATTTGACATGATTCCCCCCCCCAACTTACTGAACTTTCATAGCACACCCTGGGTTTTCGACGTGAACAACTATTGTTCTTAAAAAAGAACATGTTATTTGTGAGGGAGGAGTTGCATCATGGAATAACTGCATTGTGATTATTGACTCTCACAGCAAGTTAAGCAGAAATTGACTTGTGGGGAATTATGGAACTTAGTCTGACTTGCTGATATAAGGATATAACATTCTAAGAAGAAAAGCTATTTATTAAGTTTATTGAAAAGAGACTAGTGAAATAGCACTTGATTCCTGTGGATAGATCTCCCACATAATTATAGAAGGCTGTGCTCTCTTGAAGTCTCAAATCAAAGGAGATTTGATGGCTGGAAGATTAAAAGTAGGGAAATTCTGTCTCAGAATAAGAATTACTTTCTAAACTTTGGGGGGAAAATAATAGAATGCAATTCTTTATAATATTTCTTTCTCCTCCCCCTTTCCATTCCTTCCTGAGCCTGTCACTATTTTCCGTTAAACCAGTAATCAAAGTCTTAAGAATCTTTTTAAAGTGAAACTGTGCTCTAATGGGACTAAATTCCAAAGATGTTGCATTCAGCAGTCAATATAATTGTAATGAATGGTCTTGTCTGCCCTTAAAAAAACTATGAAATGATGACATTGGGAAGATACTATTATTCATATAAACCTTCTCATTGATTCTGTACTTACTGGCTCATTGATTCTCCTGCAGAAGATTGCTAGGATAAACAAAGCAGTGATGGGTGGCGCTAAGTAACTGGTTATTGACTGAATATAGTCGAAGAGCTGACCGCTATTGGCTGTCTGGATGATGGGGATCCAAAGGATGCTAATGGCAACGAGAATCAGAACAAACACCCTGAGATAACAGGAGAAAATACAGTTACTTTTGCACAACTTGAACAATCTAACTTTTTTCATTGAACCTCTTGGAAAATAAAGTGGGGAAGGAAGCATTGCATAGACTTTGGGGAAACTGAACAAAAGATCACTTTAAAACTTCAGATACAAAAATATTTCATAAATCAAAATGGAGAAAAGGGAGGAATCTTATTAAAAGACATATACAAAGCTACTGACCAAAATGATTATGTCACATCCCATAAATGTAAGACATCTGCGGTGACTATGAAAATGTACATACAGATGTCATTTTCAACCCTGCAGGGCTATCCCTTCAATATTTAAAAGCAGATAACTAATTTCCCAGAATGCAGAACTGTGAATGGAGATTAGGGATCATCAGTTCTGGAGGCCAGTGGTTGATATGGTTATCTGCTTTGGGATCAGAGGCCTTGTGGTTCTATTTGGGCTGCTTCAGCTTTTATTTAAAATTACACACAAAGCCCTTGCTAGGATTTATACTTGGTTCTATGAAAAAGGGTTGCAGTCTTGTCATCGCTGTAGAATGATTTGGTCTCCAACAAGATTTTATCAGAAGTCTCTGTGAAGAATGCCTGGCAGATGGATACATGAAGCTGCCACAGAAGCAGCAAACCAGATGTTGACGTATATAATGTGGAGCCAAGTGCATCAAATTAACCTTGTCAAATATGCTACCCTCTAAACCAGAGTCCTAACCATTCAGGTAAGTGCATAAAACTCTAGTAAGACAAAAAATACCTTCCAACAATCATAAGTTCCTGCTCTGTAGCTTTCTTACGAAGCCGCTGCCAGATATCTATGGCAAAGAGAGTACTGCTGCTATTGAAAATGGAGGTAAGAGAGCTCATCAAGGCAGCCATGATCACAGCAATCATGAGACCACGGAGTCCTAAGCAACCAAAAAGAAACTTGAGTTAGCTTCTATATGCAAGGGAGCCCTAATCTAGCTGATTCCTTCTCAGAGTAAATGAAGCTTATCTCACCAACAGGCATGAGTTCCATTACCAGTTTAGGGTAGGCAATGTTGGAACATCCCACTTTAGCGCCACAAACTTTTTCACAGATTACCGGATCGACACAGCCCACTTCATCTGTAGCAAGGAAATGAAAGCATGGCAATTCAGCTTTACAGATCTCATGGAGAATAATAGCCCCAAGGACAAAGATCTTTCATACATTCAGTGTTCAGGCCATTCACTTCATATTTCTTAGCTCAAATGTTTTGAGCTTTTCCTATTTCTGCCTACAACCGATGTGGGAACTGTGGCCCCTTTATGATTTGTGGACTTCAACTCCCAGAATTCCTGAATTTCGGGGTGTTGAAGTTCACAGATCATAAAAGGGCCATAGTCCGTCCCCCCCGGTCTAAAGGGAAATACAGATAGCAATTTCTAAGATACTTATGGGGCATGCTTGTAATATTGGTCTGACAGGCTTCTTCTAAAGAACATTTGGTTCATTAGTTTTTCACCTTCCTGGAACATAGCTGAGAGCATAGGAGAAAGCAGGACAAAAATATTTGGAAAAGATAGTAAATTTATTTACTTTGTAAATAAATTATATTGAACAGGTACATTAAACCTTCCAGGAAGAAATAAAAAATGCACAGTTGAAAATAGCCTTTTATTGCCAAATATTTCTAGTGCAATTTTTGGGGTGCTCTGGAGACATGGATGTAAAAATATGTGAGCTTCCAAGAAAACATCTCTGGTTACTCCCAGGAGGGCCTTTTCTTACGCTTTCAGCCAAATTTGATATTCCCATGACTAAACCCCTAGCAATGTTTGCTCTACCATGTGGGTATCCAATTCTCTAGATCATTGACTGCTGCTCAGTTAATGAAAAATAATGTCTGAAAGCACACATGGCTTTCCCACACTCGGAAGCAGCTTACCTGGAAAAAGAGCTCTGCTAATCATTCCTGGCATGACAATAAAAAACATAGGCAGGATTTTCAAATATCCACCCAGTATTGATCCACCTTTGGCATGAGAGAGGTTCTTGGCTGAGAGCGACCTTTGCACAATGACCTGCAAGGAGAAACTTGGTGATAATGGTTTCCTTCTCATTTCTTTGGCCAACCGAAACAAACGGAGCTGCCGTTTTACTTTAACTGATAGAAAAAACCTTCCAATCGCCAAAATTTAGAAATTTCTATAGAGTGCCCAGTGCTTGTGAAAGGCAACATTTAACATTAAGAGAAAGTATCTGCCTAATACATTTATAGAACATACAAATATTTAAAAATGCATAATCAATTCAGTTAAAATATAGGTAGTCCTCAATTTACAACCACAATGGACCTGTTGTGGCCTGTCAGCCGCCGACTCCTCCAGCAACTCAATCAGAGGATGAGGAGGAGACGTGGGAGTCAGGGTCAGCATCAAGGCAACCTGAGAGCTCCGATGGGGAAGAAAGAATGGAGCTGGCAGAGAGAGAGACAGAGGTGGAGCCTGTCAGCCCTCAGATGGAGAGTCAACAACCCTCAGGTCTGGAGGTGGCTGATGAGGAAGAGGAGGAACATCTGGGTCCAGTGCCTGACACGTGGATGCGCAGAAGGCTGAGAAGAGTAGAGCAGTGGAAATCGGTGGGCTGATCGTTGGGAAGGAAGACCCACTGCTGTTAGTAAAGCCCCACCCTAGCTCTGAGGATAAAAGGTGAGGGAGGGGGGAGATGAATAGTGGCAGACAACTATTCATCTTCCGGCTAGTCAGACTTGTTAGCCAGCATTGAGAGAGACTGGCTGTTGACGCTCCTAATAAAGGAATCTTTGAGTTAACTTCAGAGGGTTTGTCTGGATCTGGAGCTGGATCGAGTCAGGACCCCAGAATTTCTGTTGATAAGTGAGATGTTTGTTAAGTGAGTTTTAACACCATTTACAACCTTTCTTGCCACAGTTGTCAAGTAAATCACTGCAGTTGTTAGGTTAGTAACACAGTTGTTAAGTGAAGCCCGGCTTTGCCGCTGAGTTTGCTTGTCAGAGATTGCAAAAGGAGATCACAACACCCTGAGACACTGCAACCGTCGTAAATATGAGTCAGTTGCCAAGCATCTGAATTGGAATTAGGTGACCATGGGGATACTGCAAGGGTCATAAGTGTAAAAAACAGTCATAAGCCACTTTTTTCCAGGGTTGTTGTAACTTTGAAAGGTCACTAAACAAATTGTTGTAAGTTGAGGACAACCTCAACTGCACATTTTCAGGTAGTATTTAACTGAATATAAATGAATTTGTTCCAAGAGTGAATTTTAACACTCTGAACTAATATCCGTGACTTCCCTGCTAGCTGAAGTAGGCAAGGTGGAATTGGCATCGTTTGTTTCTTTTACATCATTTATGTAATAACATCATTACACAAATGGTATCTGGCAACGTCAATACAATAGAAATGTGAACCTGAAGTGCACTGCACTAAGGTCCATTAAATCAAGGTTTCACTGTAATGTATGTTTGACTGCGGCTATGAAGATGGATTTGCTTCTTTAACTGTGATAGTCCCAAAGGTCAGAAATTATATTTTGTATTTCATTGTTTCCTGCCCAGCAACAGAAGGCTTTATCCTTCTTTTTTCCTAAAAGCTGAATGATACAAATTATTCTGGGTGCTGTAAGCGTAAGGAAGGAGAGCTCTCACATCCTGCTCATGCATCTTTACTGAGAAATTAAATGGCTTTTTGATTCCATTGTAATGTTTTCCATATGTATTATTCAGTAGGAAGCATTGTTAACATCCTTCGGTGGAAGTGAATCATCAATCTAAAGTTCAAGGGAAGGGGAGAAAGAGATTTATTTTACCTGATCAGTGCACCAGCACCAGAGAGCAAGAACCGAGAGGCCAAATACAAGCCCAGGCCATGGAATATCCCCCGTGATGGGATCTCTCATCATATGGAAAGCGTCTGATCGTGGCAGGTGGCAAGTTGTGTTTGGGACAGTAATATTAGGTATTGCCTGACTGTACTTCTCTTGCAGTCCTTCATACCATCCAACCTTCTCAAAACCTGAAAAGAAAAGAAAAACTTACCGGTATTTATTTCATTCATTCATTCATTCGTTCGTTCGTTCGTTCATTCATTCATTCATTCATTCATTCATTCATTCCTGCTTTTCCCCTCTGGGTAATTTACTTTAGCCAAAATAGAAGCTAAATTTGTTAAACAGGATGGCCTTTTGTGATTGGTTTTTCTTTAAGAAACACCTCACGTACACGAGGTGATGGAAGGGAGATGTAACCATTTGTTTTTAATCGTCAACCATTTAACATGAATCTTATCTGCCATTCTAAATGGGAGGCATTTTGGGTGTTGATACATGCTCTTTGAAAAGTATGGTTATAGTTTAAAACAGAAACACAAATTATAAATAGCGCAATACGATATATGACACACAACAAGCCATATGTTTAAGCTTACACATATAAAAACAACAACATTAAGAAAATTATATTAAATTAATATTATTTAAATTATATTTAATATTACTAAATTAGAATTTCTGGATTGTTGGATATGTAATTACTACAATGGTGATAATTGTCTGCCAGTCTGAACCATGACCATAATTTCTTTCCTGACCAGACCTTCTGATCTGATGAATAAATATTTCACGGTGACATTGTTCCAAATTTTGAAGCATTACAGTGCCACATTTGTTTGATCAGTACTTGGATAATACAGGATTTTATATTCGTTTAGGTCACTGTGTAAGAATGAGGTAAATCAGGCTGAAGGAACAACTATGTTTTAGTCTGTATCCCCCTCTGCATATTAAAAGAATGGTTTAATTCCAACCACTTTGATTCAGGTGGTCCTGAGGATATAGATAAACCCCCAAGTGGCCTCAATGACTCTCAGAGAGCTAATGACAGACCAATCTTCAGAGTATTAATGATCAGATCACTGCTAAGGAATTTAAATTCTTCTATTTCCCACCATTCAGCCAGAACTGAAGAAGCTTCTTGGATGAGAAGTAAAACGTATTCAAGAAAAAAAACAACCAATAAAGTCTAGTTGCCTTTTGAAAAACACCTTTGGAACAACCATGACCTCGATGATTGAGACTCTCCATAAATATTCCAACCAAAAGATAAACTCATTTTTGCACCACATTCTGCTATCCTGTGATGACTTTTTCAAAAGCAAAACTCAAGAAATCTACACTATTTTAGAAATGAGAATAAGAAAGTAAGCAACATAATTCCTTCTTCTTACTTATGAACATAAGAACCAAAGCACCAAGTACCATAATTACAGTTTGTAGAGCATCTGTGTATATAACTGCAGTCAAACCACCTGCAATACAAAAAGAGAAACAAAGGACTGATTCAGCCACAAATGCTTTCAAATATTGATGATAAAAGTAACATATTTACAGTTGCTATATGCTATGTATGTTGTAAATAACTATATGCATTCATTTTAATTTACTTTGATATGAAGAAAGCTAGGAAACTAATATCAGTTCAGTTCCATTATCCCGTTCTTATTTATTCTTATTCAGGCTAGTGCATCCATAGTAGAGGGTGAAAAAATATCAAGATGTCAACCATGACCACCAATTGTAACCCTCTTCCTTTCGGATCCTCTAGACACAAACTTGACATTTTTTATTCCTGTCCCACTCCATGTTTGCTCCTGGATTCTGGGATAATGATAGTCTTTTATGGTGACTTTCATGGTAGAACAAAGGAGGAAAATGTTGCATTGTTCTGAAGTACCTTGACGGCTACTTCAGAACCCAGCTATGAGTTGGGACCACTATTTATATCTTTTCTTTTTACAGAGTGCTCTCATCCAATGTACCGTGTGGGCTATTTTATTTCATAAATATAAATTATTGCTGACC
>JANHFT010002807.1:56072-66406 GCA_032467955.1 Pseudoxenodon macrops | reverse complement strand
GTTGGAAGGGACCTTGGAGGTCTTCTAGTCCAACCCCCTGCTCAGGCAGGAAACCATATATCATTTCTGACAAATGGCTGTTCAATCTCTTCTTAAAAACCGCCAGTGTTGGACAACCCACAACTTCTGGATGCAAGTAATTCCCCTGACTGATTGCTTTGACTGTTAGGAAATTTCTCCTTACTTCTAGGTTGATTTGTTTCCATCCATTGCTTCTTATCCTGCCTTCAGGTGCTTTGAGAAATAGGTTGGCCCTTTCTTCCTTGCGGCAGCCCCTTAGATATTGGAACACTGCTGTCATGCCACCCCCAGTCCTTCTTTTCATTAAATTTACTTTATTTAATTTACTTTTTATCCAATTTATTTTATTTTATTGGCTACATCTTTAAACTATGTGAGACAGTCAGGTTGGAACAGCAAGTCATCTTTAAAATTCTTTGAAGGGATTTGGAAGTAGTGGCAACATGGACATGCTCTATTAGAACAATTATTGTATTTGAGAATAGTGGGATGGCTTATCCAAGCAAACATCCTTGAGTTAAGTAAACCATATACCCCAAGGCTATAATTTTTGTTTTGGATACATACCGATATTTTGGTGAATATATACAAAATGAGGGATAGTACAGATAGGTAGATCTGAATCCTTTGTCCTCCAAATCTTTTCTTCATATATTCTGGCATGGTAACGACTCCAGAGGAGATGTAAACTGGTACAAAGATCCAACCAAGGACTATCAATGCCCAGGTGGCCTATCAGAAAGAAAAAATAAAGATACAGCATATGCACACAGTATATAAAATTATTTATTGCTAGAAAATAACAAGAGAAAAATTGTGAAAACAAATAATATAAATGACAGTAGATAAATGAGAGAAATGATTCCTTGAATGAATAGCACATCTTCTAAAACAAAACAAAAAAACCTTTCTTTTGAGGGTAGGTCAAAAGATCTCAGAAAATCTAACATCAAAATGAATGAGCTTGTTCACACTTTTAAAGTCACATTTTCACTTGCATTAAACACCTCTTCCTCCTTTTTTTCTGTTGATTTTTAGGTACAACTTCTTCTGAACTTTTATTTCTGTCAGGTTTTCAAAATATAGATAAAGTGATGAGACTGTAATACTAGACTTGATGGCTTATACTATTAGTCTTAACACCACACAAGCAGGTAACAATGCCTAGAAAACTTTGCTCATCTTTGAGAATCAGACCTAGTTAATTCTTAAATAGAAGAACTTCAGAAAATCCCAGGACAGTAAAATAGATTGTGGAAGTTGAAAAATACCCCAGAAGATGACAATGTCTTCCATTTTATCACTAAGATCAGAACTTTGTTGCTTCTGGAGATTCCTTTTTTCATTCATTACCATATAAGTTACTGGACTCCAGCCTTAGTTCTTTGCTGTTCTAGTAAGTGTGCCCTTAATAGCACGAGGAAATGTATTATTGGGTGACCTTTAGCACCAAGAGAAACCATTCATCTTAGAGACAGCTGAGCTCCAGGTTTTTTGGCAGCTGAGAAGTTCAGATATCCCTCAGGACTGTGCTATGAGTGAAGTATTGTAACTGCAAGCAATGTTACTCAAAGCATGGAACAATCTTGGCCTTCAAACAATTCTAAGACAAAGTTGGCTTTTAAATTCACTTGGATTAATACAAAGGCAGGGGTCAAATTGTGTTGTCTTGTAGGGACTTCTGTGCTGGAGCAACACAATTTAACCTGAATTTGTCATGAGTTTATGTTCACTATGTTTTAAAATGCCAGTTTGAGAAGAATTCGCTTCTGGCTATTCAGTGGAAAACTGTCTTTTCTTTAGAACTAGCACTTTTCTTGAATACTCAGAAAATTATTTTCAAACTGGATTTTCAACTCAGTGGGTTAATTTTTTCCTCAACAATCACAGAGATCATATAATCATTATAATCACATGGAATTGATTAAAATTAAATATCATTCGCTAGGTGCAAAATTTTTTTTAAAGAATATTTAGGAACTCTGCCACAATGAATGAACCAGGCTATATCAATCTGCTAAAAATAATAATGCAAAAATGACATTACTTCTCCATTCAAGTACATTAATTATGCTATCATATGGGAAGCACTGCTCCTTTTGTACATAATGTGTGCCATAACAGAATGGATTATATTGTACTGTTTCTAAACATTAGCACGTACATTTTCTGAAATGGACAGTGACACTACAGTACATGTAGTCCTTGTTTAATGTTCACTCACATAACAACCATTCAAAGTTATAATGGGTTTGAACAATGGTACTTATGACAGGTCCTTGCAGTTGCAGCTGTGGTTACATTCCCATGGTCAAGTGATCAGAAGGTATGCACTGGCAAGTGGCTTGCAATTATGACATTGCAACATCTTGCAATCATGTGATTGCCATTTGCCACCTTCATTGTGGGTTTCTAACAAGCAGGCCAATAGGGAAACTGGGAGGTCTCAAATGGTGATCATGTGACCGTGGTATGCTGTGATTGGTCAGAAGTTGCCTAAAAACAGCAACTTGGACTGCTGGAACTGTAACTTGATGTGGTCACATGACATTGCATCTTACAACCGTGTCACTTTGGCAATCAAATAATTTGACTAAACCCACACAGGAGTCGTCCAAAACCACCCATTTGTATAAAAGCAAAGTCATCTCACATTCCACTCAAAGCCCCCAACTGCCAGTCCTCCTGCAGCTCCAGTGCCTGCTAGACCAATAAATAGGCCACTCCCCACATTGCTTGACATCAATGATGCGCCAATCTGAAACATATAATATCCAGGGATTAGCTCAGAGATAGGAAAAATGAGCATGCATGCAGTAGTGAATAAACATAGAGGAAAATACCCAGGACTGTTCATCTGATGGTGAGCGTTCTCTGTCTTAAAAGAAAATCTGAATAACCTTATCTCAAAGTTTTAGGGCAATAACGGAAATAATCATTTTGCTCTTTTGTGTAGAATCTTGCCAATCTACAGACTATTGAAAAATAATTCTGTAATAATTCACGTGTTCTGTTTTATTGCTCCCCTTTCCAGTTATGTTTTGAAGCATGCTTTTGGTCTATTGTCTTTTTCCTCATATGGGATCTATAGGCAAATTGTCAGATTTGTATAGTTTATGTAAAGATTGTTGTTGTTTTTTTAAAGCACAAACTGATTTGGTGATGGATTTTCTTTGTTCCCTTTTTTTAACTGCTAAAATGCCCCAAATATTGGAAGTGGCAAGATGTTCCTGTTTTAATTATAGCACTTCCTGGTTTTTTTCCACCACAAGAACCATCTCATCATTTCATTACATTTTAAAATGCTGGTGGAGTCTCTGCTTGCTGCGTGTAAGGATTTTAAAGGCAAAGACAAATGCCCACTGAACTTGGCTTGTGCATAACATTTAGTATTGCTATTGATCTGTTGGGCTTGATTTATTCGATCTATTCCCAACAGAACCTACAAAGCAATTCTTGGACATTCTTATATATAATCCTACAGATTATATATAGTCTAAACCACTGGTCTCCAAACTTTCTGGATTTATCAACACCATCAGAAAGAAGAAAAAAGAGCATGAATTCCAAATGGATGTTTTCTTATTTATTGATATATTATATGCACATACTACTGCATATATATTGATATACTACATGTACTATGAAGCATTTATATTATAAATACTTTAAAATATCCCCCAAATATATATTTTGGATATTCAGTTCACTATCAATGCAACTTAATTTCCTACTTTTTAAGTATAAACATTAAATGGAAATAGAACATTCTAACTTTTTCTTCCTTCGTTCCTGGACTATGTATATACATTTAATCAATCAATCAAATAAATAATTGTACACCCCGCTTTGGGGATTAGTGCTCTAGACAGCTGACATCAGTATGGAAATCTGTAATGCCAGTTCAAGCAGCTATCATGGGCATTTGAAAATTGATCAGAGCCTTTCAAATGCTTCCCGAGTAGGTCCTCTGGCAAAACAGAGGTGACTTTCAAGATTTTCATCAATATGGCATTCCATTCATCATATTTATGATTCAATTATCAATTTTGGGGGCATTTGGAGGAGGGAACGGGGACTAAAAAATGTCCATACAGTAGGATTGACTGTATAATAGAAGCCCTATCCCTTTTATTTGTTTGTGGCACACTTTTAAAAGGGATGGATCTTCAATCACATGGTCATTTGTACCATACTGAATTTCTCGATCTCCTGCTATCTATACGTAAAATAGATACAGGAGACCTATATATGCTTATATATGTAAAATCTCCATTCCTTCCCCACTCCAGGAGAAGGTTAATGCAAAATCCCCAATCAGCTGAGACTCAGGAGGCAGAGAATAGATGGGGGTGGGGCCAGTCAGATGTAGTATTTACTGGTAAGAATCTGCTGAAACTTACCTCTGATATATCCATGCCTAATTCATTGTAATTAAAATAATATAATGACTGCTTTTTATAAGGCAATAAAATTAATACTGAGCAGAATTCAGTTCAGTGCATTGGTTCAGCTCTATACAACATTCCCAGTTTCTCATGTGGCCCCTGGCCCACCCCTGCTCAAGAAGGCAGTTGCGAACTGATTTTGTCACATGAGAAAAATGAAGCTCATCTCAAAGGGGATTTGATTCTTTTTTCTTTTTTCAGAGCAGACCCATTCTTGTCTGTTTGGCAAGCCAACCACTGTCCACGCATGTATGGTTAATACATCTATAGTCAAGGTTACTCGTCCCCAATATCACTACCTGAAAAAATTACTGCAGTGCACTCTACCTGAGACTGTCTTAAAAGTCTACTCAGAAAATTCAGTTGATGAAAAATGGTGAGATGCACCATAGCTATGAAATTTCAGTCCTGCATGTCCCACATTGCCTAACAATTCTGTTTCCGGAAGCAGATCAAAGTGCTAATTTTAGCCTATGAACTCCTACAGTATATGGATTCCCAACAACCTTAATGAGCATCTTCTCTAGCTAGTATTGGCCCATTCAGGACATGAGTTATAGGAACAATTGCTGGTGGTTCCTCACTGTTATCTGGTGGTGGGGATAGTGGGGAGAAGAAATACAATACTGTCTATGTGTAAACATAAACATAATTTGGCATTACCTTTGAATCAGTGCTACTAAGTCCTTCAATCATAGTACATTTGATTGCATTGGTCAACTAATAAGACAGATTGGATGAATCGCTACACATGTGACTGAAGGACAATTGTAGAAAGTATTATAATAAGAAATAAAATTAGTTACTTTTTGTCTTGACCCTATCCATTACTTTTGGGAATGTGGTCCCTGATATACTACACAGTGATCAAGTGTGTCTTCTAAAGGTTGTGCACTTTTGCATTATGGCAGGAGAAATCAATGATATGTACTCATTTTATGTGTTCATGGCCATGTTATACTCATTTATATCCATTTATTTGTATCAATCTCATGCGATCATGTCCATGTTTATACTTATACCGGTTACCTTGTACATGTTGACAAAATAAATAAATACAAAATATAAATACAAAAATCTAAAACATCTACAGAGATCAGTAGATTAGCAGGAAGACCATTTGCTTTCAGTCATTTCATAATTTCTCCTTGAATTTTGTTTGATGGTTTCCATCCCAGGACTGAAGGATCACTTCCAATACTTACAGTATAAAAATTGTTTCATTGGAACTGAAATCAGAACTTCCTAATGATTTTAGTCCACCAATCACATGCCTAGCCTTGTTGTTTTAAGAACTAGAGGAAAGATTTCTTGAAGATGAATTGTTCCATATCATACATTCATTATTTCAGTGTTTTAGTATATTAGCAAGGGGCAGCTGCTGCCAGAAAAATGACAAACTTTACTTAAGGCCACCGTGGCATTGCATTTTTACTATGCATATAAATGTGTGTGTGTGTGTTTATAGAATATAGAATACCAGAGTTGGAAGGGACCTTGGAGGTTTTCTAGTTCAATCCCCCACTCAAGCAGGAGACCCTATACCATTTCAGACAAATGACTGCCCATTTGTTCTTAAAAACCTCCAGTCACGAAGCACCCAAAACTTCCAGAAGTAAGCCTCTGATTAATTGTCAGGAAATTTGTCAGGAAATTTCTCCTTAGTTCTAGCTTGGATTTCTCTTTAATGATATTCCGCCCATTACTTCTTGTCCTGCCCTCAGGTGCTTTGCAGAATAGGTTGATCTTTTTCTCTCTATGACACTGACAGTCCCTCGAGTACTGGAAGATTGTTATCACATCACCCCTAGTCATTCTCTTTGTTAGACTAGACATACCCAGTTCCTGCAACTGTTCATCATATGTTTTAGCCTCCAGGTCCCTAATCATTTTCTCTGCACCTTTTCTAGAGTCTCAACATATTTTTTGTATCATGGTGACCAAAACTGGATGTAGTTTTCCACGTTTAGTCTTATCAAAGCAGTATAAAATGATACTAACACTTCATGTGAACTTGACACTATCCCTCTGTTGCTGCAGCCTAGGATTGCATTGACTTTTTAGCAGTTACACTGCTGTCTCATAGTTTTCCACTAGGATTCATAGATCCCTTTTAAAGTTACTATAGTTAAGATACAAATCACCTATTCAGGGAAAGGTTTCTAGTCTTATCCAGAAATAATATTTTACCTATCCCAAAGGTGAGAAACAGGTCAAATTCTATTAGCCTTTGCTTAGAGCCCCAAAGTGCAGAGGCAGAAATATGACTTTCAGAAAGGAAAAGGGGTGGGTGGATAGGTGAGAAATCATAGAGAATATAAGAGGTTTCACTTTGGAAGGAGAAAATGTAATCTTCTAAATGCTAACTTTTAATCATCTGTATTTATACATGCATGGATGGATGGGACATATGTGTCCGTAGCAGGGGTGGATTGTGGATTGTTTTGTTGCCGGTTTGCCCAGGGTCGCGCAATCAAAAAATCCAAAATGGTGGTGCCCACAGAGACACCGAAGGAACTGGCTCTGTGACATCATCGCTGAGTTACTACCAGTTCTAAAGAACCAGTTAGAATTGGTAGGAACCCACCTCTGGTCCATAGGTATGCAAGCATACATAGGCATTGAAAGCTACTTGAAGTTGCTTGGTATGAAGTTGTTTAAAAATGAAAGTTCAGATATTTTGGACAAATGGATTGTATGCTGATGCTTACAATGAATCTTTGTAAAGGTGATTTGTCCAGTTCTTTGTTCAAACAAAAATAAATATGGCTGTGAGATTAGATGAATAAATTTGCTTCTTAGAGGTATAGCATCTCATCAATCTTCCATATTGAATAGTTGGGTTTGTTTTCCTTTTTAAGAATTAAAAACACAAAGCAACACTTGATCTTCTGTAGGGCAGAACTCAATTAGTTGGGAGTGGGTCAAAAATCAATATGGGGTCTTCATAAAAACAAATCAAGATATCTCTTCTGGAACTCTATTCTCATGAAATTTGCTTTTTCTCTTAAGAAATTTAACCTAGCAAATTTAACCTGGCTTCTTGTCAGCCTTTTAAATTTCCTACAATATTACCGTAGGTAAACAATAAGTTAAATATCACTGGGGCACAAAGCACATCAAACCTTGATATACGTGTGTATTTGTGTGTCTATTAAAGGTATGGGGAAAACATTGTCTCTAGAATTTACAGTTCATATAACCCAAAGTTGAAGTTCAAGGCCATATTCAGCTTGCAGTTAAACTCTCGAAAGACCTACAGCATTATATTTTTGAGGGAGGGTGAAAAAGATATTCATCCCACTGACACTTATTTCTCTGGGCCTTTAAATTACTGTTATATTACCTTTTTTGCGCCAAAGAAAATGTGTCCTTCAAAAGGTTTATGCCTTCCCACTGAATCATTTTGGAGATTTAAATCCAAGCGGTTTAGCACAGAAAGCTACAATCTATACAAAGTTGCTCAATAAATGAAGAAGTTATTAGATAGTGTGTGTGGGGGATATATATATCTGCCATCATTTCAGGTAAGAGAATAGTAGCTCTTCTGAACCTGAGGGATTTTTTATTTTTATTGTAAAAGAAAAAGCTTGAAAATCTCCATTATTCCCTTGTGGCTATACTAAGTTTCCCCTTATCGCCATTCTCTTTTCAAAGCCTTGGTGGTCATATTTTAAGAGCCAATAGTATTTTATTAATCCCATTATTGCATTGTACATTCGTTTGTGTACAAATATGAGGTTTAGCTATTTAAATCCTCAGTTGGATGCCAGCAATATAAGGCTGCTTGAGATAAAGTTTTTCATCACTTTCCTTGGTCTTATTGCATTTTAAATAGGCTACCTAAGTGACAATATAGTTGATTCCCCCCTCCTAGTGCTTACCTAGTGCTTAATTATTTGACCACCGGAAGTATCTGCAGAGTATTATAAAAGGTCAGGATGGTGGCAACAACTATATGATTGAAGCCTTAAATGTCTTGCACTTTATGCAACCCACATAAACACCAGTGGACATTCCAGACTGCAACAAGGCTATGATTTGCAGAGTTGAATGTCCCTTACTTGCTTAATTGCTATAGCTGCTAATATCTAAATCTACTCTTTTTTTTACTTCTTTTTTTGAATTAGTGTAACATAGGGTTTCCCCAAAGCAATTAGGGTAACATAGAGTTCCCCACCAAGCAGTGCAGTGACCTACAGGTGAAGATGCTTGCCACTTGGAAGGTTGAGAGTGCAATCCTAGGCAGATGACTCTCTATCAGAGCGCAAAGAGAAAATATCTGCTACAAACTTGGTGTAGGCATCAGGCAAGGCATCCAGCCAGCAAACACTCCGCTCCATTCAGTTGCCACGGCATAAAGGGATTAAAGGGTTATAAAAAGAAAAAAAAGGGTTCCCCAAAGTGGTCAATATTGATATTCAAGGGTCAATGGTATCAATGAATGTCTGATGGGGTCAAAAGAGGGTCAATTAGTGTCTGGGGGATTAAGTGGTTGACAAATGATGTAAGATTTATTGGGGGGAATTAATTTGGAGGGAATCTCTATAGAGTTACATTCCAATCCCTAGTCTTATAGAGGACGTGGCTAGCAGTGAGATAGTACTCTCCAGGGTTGGATACCGTAGTCAGCCACTACAACAGCAGCCTTGAGTTGTCTCTGTGTATTGTTGCTGGCCTTGAAGCAGTCATTAAGTGGGAAATTACTGTGACTGTACTTTGCTTTCCTCCACTTCACTCCCCCATCCTTTGAGATGCTTACCCCAGCTCTGGGATAATTAGCCAGAAGGCAATTAAGATTCATATTTATATTCATTGGAAAATAAAGGACAAGAAGAGAGTAAGTAAGCAACAATGGGGAATACACTTGATTGTTTGCATAGTGTTTTCAGGGCTGCCAGAGACACCACATTTCTTTCAATGTGTCTTGCAATGACCTCATGGTCACATAATCATGATTGCCAATGCTCTCTGCCAGCTTCTCAAAAGCAGGAAGTCAAATGTTGCTCCTGCTCCACTGCTGTTTTGCCTACCTGTCGGTCATTCTGTTTACCTGTTTACATAAGTAAATATTGACTTATTATTACATTTTGCTTGCTACTACAATTATTTTTCCTTTTAAGAGATATGCTCTTTTTAGATGACTGTGGAACCATACAGTGTTTTTTTTGGGGGGGGGGGATAGGATCAGCCTAACATGTAATGTTTTTTCTGGTTACATTAGATTCCACTACTTTTCTCTCAAAGGATGACCCAAGAGGTCACAGGGTTAACTATTCTCAAGACAGAATTTGAAGTTTGAAAAAAGGTAGTCTATGAACCTGATTCAGTTTGATGCAGAAAGCTGCTCTGTTTTGTTACTATTTAGATGTATAAAAACTAAACGTATTATTGATAGTTATATGTAGGAAGACTGCTTTTTATTGTACCTCCATCTCTTGCACTTAAGAGTTAAAGCT
The DNA here is from genome assembly GCA_032467955.1 of Pseudoxenodon macrops. Lineage (NCBI taxonomy): Eukaryota > Metazoa > Chordata > Lepidosauria > Squamata > Pseudoxenodontidae > Pseudoxenodon > Pseudoxenodon macrops. Next base: position 56,478 of record JANHFT010002807.1, on the reverse strand, counting down.
GTCAAAGAGTCATTTACTGGGGAGATAGGTGGCATATAAATGAGAAGGGAAGGGAAGGGGATAGAATAGAATCCAGGTTGCAGAAAATCCAAATGATCATGAGGTTAGTATAGCATTCATTTTCTGTGTCTCTCATCTGCCTAGAATCCCAGTTTTGATATTTTCAAGAATATGTAGAACTAATAAAGTATTTATACTCACAGGCCACCATGTCATGGATCTTCCAGCCAAAAAATAGCCTCCAACTGTTCCTCGACTGGCCCGAAGAGAAGACTAAAAAAAAAATAAAGAAAAGAAATACTGAAATAAGGAAAATACTGGCTTGGATTTTTATTTATTTATTTATTTATTAATTAAATTTATATACCGCCCTTCTCTCGAAAGACTCAGGGCGGTGCACAGCCAG
>JANHFT010002807.1:11266-23925 GCA_032467955.1 Pseudoxenodon macrops | reverse complement strand
TCTCGCGTTTGTGTCTGTGTGTAAGGCACGATCCTGAGCGAACCGGCAGTAAGAATATTCCGAAACCACCTCTGCATAAATGGATAGCTGCATTCCTATCAAACTGGCAACAAATAGTCAAAATAGGGAACATCCTATCAACCTGTTAATAGCAATGTACCCCAAGGTAGCATTTTAGGACCGACACTCTTTATACTTTACATAAATAACCTTTGCGATGATATTATAAGCAATTGCGTTCTCTTCGCTGAGGATGTAAAACTATTCAATACCACTAACAATGATGCTACCCTACCAAAAGACCTTGACTATGTGTCTGAATGGTCAAACAATTGGCAATTCCAAATCTCAACCAACAAATGCTCTGTCTTACACATTGGCAAAAAAGATCAGAACACAAAATACAAGCTGGGTGGATAGGACCTCGTAAATGACCCTCACTCTGTCAAGGATCTTGGAATACTCATCTCAAATGATCTAAGTGCCAGAGCTCACTCTTAACAGCATTGCCAAAAAAAGCATTAAGAGTTTTTAACCTAATCTTGCGTAGTTTCTTTTCCAGTAATATTGAACTGAAAATTAGGGCATACAAAACTTTTGCTAGACCAATTCTTGAATACGGCTTATCTGTCTGGAACCTGCACTGCATATTAGACATTAATACAATTGAACAAGTCCAGAAAGATTTCACAAGAAGAGTCCTCTACTCCTCTACTCGCAGCAGAATACCTTATGCCACTAGACTTTTTGGGCTTAGACAACTTAGAACTTCGCCATCTTCGATCCGTCCTAAGCGTAGTACATAAAATTATCTGCTACAATGTCCTACCTGTCAATGAATACTTCAGCTTCAACCACAACAATACATGAGGCGTGCATAAGCGCACCAGCATGCCTACCATCCCTGTACTAATGTTCCCTTTTATTTGTATCCATTTCATGTATTCATAGTTATGTTTATAGTTATATCTGTTATCTAATACATGCTTGACGAAAATAAATAAGTAAATAAAAAATAAAGAGAGCAAAACAGAATCAATCTCTTTTAAAGTAAGCTAAATCTGAAGGCATCTTAAATGAACTCTATCAGTGAACTACCTTGGTTAAGCAAATATACCACCTTTAAGTTCAGACTTGATCCAAGAATAAACCTAAACGGGAAAGCCATATTCAGAATTCAGTGATGGTCAGCCTGGAAAGTGTCCAGAACCCTTCTCTACCATGTCACAGAGGTTCCTCAGATCACAATTGCTAAAAATGGTTCCACTGATTTTTGAGAAGAAAAATATGAAACCTGCAGTTTAGCGCATCTAAACTCTTTATATAATTTAACAATAAATGCAAGCTCCAATTGCCTTCTCAAATATAGGGGGAAAAAACTCAGAAAGTCTTAGCTCCATCCTTATTTTTGGCAAGGTTTACCTGTTGTGGTCTTTGTCTGCTAAAAATGTTAAGTGTGGAGATTTCAACATCTGGGATACTTGTAACAATTGGTGTTCAGTTTTTCAGCCTTAAACTTTCCCTTCCCACCTGTCTTTCTTTCTCTCTCTATCTCTTTTTCTTCAATTTCTTCAAATAATCTCAAAAAACCTATAATTTGTTCCCGCCAAGAGAATGGCACCTGGCTATTTGAATGACTATTCATAATTAATGAGGAGTAGTTTTAAGGATGGATAAACAAAGTGCCACTCCCAATGGCAACCTTTGCTGATTCCAGTAGAAGCTAATAATAACCCAACTGTTGCAACATGATTAAAGACAATTATATTTTTTGCAATGACATTGCTTTTTTCCTAATTTACTTGGTTGTACTGAGAAAAAACATGTTAGGAGAAAAAGCAAACAGACCAGAAACCAGGGCAGTACATAGTGTGCTGGTGACATACATGCGGTGGGCAGTCAAAAAGGAATTTGAAATTTGGTATGGAGAGAACCCATACTCCTTGTCAGAAGAATAGTGACTAAGTGGGAAGGACTATTTGAATGATTTAGTTCAGATGGAAAAGTGTGGTTATAAATAAAATGGAAGCACTATAATGGTCCAAATGCTATTATGCATGAGAGGAGAAAGAAAAATATATAATGTGATCAACAGCAGGAAAATAAACCGTACATGTGCATTTTCAAGAATCTCTACTCAAATATGTGTTGACACTGGTTGTGAAAAAGGAGAACTTTCTGTGCGGAATTATGGACCAGGAGATCTTTGGAGTCTGGGGCCTTTGCCATTAAATTAGGTGTAAAGTTTTTGATGGCATGGTTCTGCTTTGTTGAAGCCCTCTGAGATTAGGAGGCAATTTAATTCAAGAGCTGTTGGGTCCCATTACTCTAGTCCAATATATATGGATAGTTTATTTGTCAAAAACAGCTTTTTGCCCATCCATTTGGCAAATACATCTTGGGAATTCGAAGTAGTATTACTTGCTCTTAGTGCTGGGGATAAAGATTGCAGTAATGTAGTAATAATATGGTACTGATACTGCTTTGTTCACATTGGTAGATCTCCTACTTCAGAAAATAGGTGGGGAAGAATAATCCTACGGTGTGCTCAATAGCATAGGCTCTGGTATTTTTTCTGGGCTGTGTGGTGCAGCTGGGACTTAAGGACACTGCTTTGTGTTGATTCTGGCTCTTCCTGATGAGACTTGCTTAGAATCAGTGCTGGGTTGCTGCCGGTTCGCTAGAACCGATAGCGGAAATATGCCCCCGGTCGCCGAACTGCCTGGCTAGTCACGCCCCTGAACCGGTCCTCCGGCTGTATTTCAGTCCTCTGGCACAAAATTCCCTGAAAAAGAACCATCTGCACATGCGTAAAGTGCATGTGCAGAGGGTTTTATACCTGGAAGCAACAGGGGCGTGTGTGCGAGTGAAGCGTGCGCCATGTGCAAAATGTGCACTTCTGATGCGACCCAAACCAGTAGGAAGGTAAGAGGAACCCACCCTTGCTTAGAATGTGGTGATAGGGAGTTAGTGTGCAACATTGGCCAATAATGTTGTACAGGGTTTTATTTTGTCTCCTATATTCTTCATGAAGTTCATAAAACTATTGATGGTGGTTCTTTGGAGCTTTGGGATGGGACAAGACATGGCTGATGACATCCAGCTTGATTACTACTTAACATCTAGCTCCATGGAAGCAGCCAGTACCACAAACCATGGCCTAATCTTCACCTTCTATTTATTGTATTTTTATTAAGTATTTTTAAGAAGAAAAAAAGGAGAAAGAGAAAAAAAGACACACCAGGGGGAAAAAGAAAAAAGCACAATATGAATAAATGGGGAATTTCAAAGCATCATTAAATTAGATTAAAATTTAATTGATTCATTCGGAATAACTGAATATGTTATATCATTTTAAAAACTGCAGATCGCTGTTAACGTCCAGGTAAAATATGCATATCAACAGCAATATTTAGTGCAGCATAAATAATAAAATGAGATTAAGAATTAGGGTTATTTCTATCTAAGCCATCAAGGACTTTGAATTAAGAGAAATCCAAATGTTGTGGTTCCAGCCTTTATATAGAGTTGTATTCCAAAAATAGTTTTCAATAGTTTTGAGCTAAATTCTGTGTCAGATTTACTTTTGCAAAGTTGTTGTGGACATCATAACATAGTCTCACAATGTAATTCCTTTTTCCCCCTATGAAATTATAATTTTGTATACTTTGCAATAGGAAGTGTGATGTGTTCTTTCAGCAGTTAGAAAAACACGGACTATTCTTAATAATTTGCTGAATGAGGAAAAAGAAACCAAATTGAAAACCAAGTAGATCTTACTAAGGCCAAAACAACAACAACAACAACACCCAACCAGTTTCAACCTGAAGTATGAAACTAAGCAGTTTACAGATTGAAAATAGTTCTTGACACCCCCTCCCTACAACTGCTGATGGAGTGTAAGGTGGTGTCTTTGTCAACAAATATGTCTGCATAATTATGACTGTGTCAAATTCAATTTTATTTATTTCCAGTCCCAGCATGATTAGTGCTGCAACTGTGAGTAATAATTATCAAAATCCCAGTTACTATCCATCTTACTACTTGACATTTGTACATATGTCCAATTGCCTATCAAGCACACTTTGATTTTTAAAATTCTAAAGTACCAAGGGTCATTTCAAAAGTATTGTACTAAAAAATGAAGACTAAGCAGGCTCGGAAAGTCAGCACTAACCTAAATATTTTTCTCTCTGAATTCCAAGGAGACTCAATCCCAACACTAAGTGGATTCACCCTGCAAAGGGATTTTTCCATGTATTTAATCATAGAAACATAGAAAAGGTGGCCTAGACAAGTCAGCATCACCCTACACAGAAAAATAGGCTATGAATCTGTTGGCAATGTCCATTCAAATTCATGGAGACCTAGCACTAACTGAATTTGCTCCCTTATGGGATATTTCCATCTATTTTACCAAGAAATATAGATAAGGTGGACTAGAAAAGGCAGTGTGCTCTTAATCATACATTATGACTCCATTGGAGATGTCAATTTTGCTCTCCAAATTCATGGAGATCTAAACCCAACCATAGGAAGATTTGCCCTCCAAAGGGATTTTTTCCATTTATTTCATCAGGAAACATAGAAAATGCGGTCACAAAAAGTCAGCACCACTCTACACAGACCAATTGTTATGGACATTGTTATGAATTGGTTGCCAATGTCCATTTTGCTGTTGAAATTTATGGAGACCTAACCCTAATTGTAATATCCCGTTTATTTTACCAGGAAATGTAGATAAGCCAGTTCAAAAAGTTAGCACTCTCCTAAGCATACCGATGCACCACAAATCCATTGGTGAAGTCAAATTTGCTCTCTTAATTCATATAAACTTAATCCTTACTCCAAGTCAGTTTGCCCCCCAATGGGATTTTCCCTTGAGTTTTACCAGGATACATAGGGAGACCAAAAAAGTATGCAACCTCCTAAGTATACCAGAGGTGGGTTCCTACCATTTCTATCCAGTTCTATAGAACTGGTAGTAACTTGCTGATGACATCATGGAGCCGGTTCCTTCAGTGTCTCCGTGGGTGCCGCCATTTTGAATTTTCTTGCTGTGCATGCGCAGAAGCTAATTTTTGCTTGTGCACAGAAGCTATTTTTTTATTGCTGTTCGAGCGCATGCGTGTGGCGCAACCCTGAGCAAAGTAGCAGCAAAACAATTTATAACCGACTCCTGAAGTATACCAATTTGCAATGTACCCATTGGCAATGTCCATTCTGCTCTCAAAATTAATGGAGACTTCACTGTAACCCTAAGTGGGTTTTTCCTCTGATGGGATTTTCCTATGTATTTTACCAGGAAAAGTAGATAGGGCAAAGTCAAAAAGTCACCACCCTCCTAAGCATATTGATGTGTTACAAATCTGTTGCCGATGTTCATTTTGCTCTCCGAATTCATGAAGACCTAACCCTAAGGTCACGCTAAGTAAAGTTTCTTGACATGACTCTACTGTTAGTTGTTTTGAACCCTATAACCAGACCATTTGATCAACCTTCATATTGTTACAAACAATAAAAGTCTTCAACATTCAATCTGCTTGCTTTCTGTCTATTTCAGACGTTCTGGTGTACTTTTGGGCTACAGAGACAACTGTACCCCAAAGTGGCTCTCAACCAAGATGGCAAGGTATAATAACAAGATACATTTGCACAGTATCATGAGCAATAGAGCCAGGGGTACTGTAATCTGATGTGTCACAAAGTTTAGGAACGCAAAGATTTCTGAATCAAACTCAGAAGAGGTTAGGAATAAGATGAGGGTTGATCTTAATTCTATTCTGCTGCAATTGCATTTGACTATGCCAATAACCTGTTTTCTGGAAAGATGGGAATCAAGCCCAGGTTTTCTTCTTCTTTCTTTCTTTTCATAAATGGGTGGGACTTTCCACATATCCATTGTTAAACTGGGATTACCAACTTCAATGAGATTAAGCTAGTTGGAATCAAAATAAGCTTTTGAAAGACCTGCAGAAGATGATGATGGTACATGCCTGAAATACCACCTAAGATGTTTCCATAATGCTACCGTATGTTTTTGAGTGATTCTAGAGCCTTCCCTCCAAAGCAGCTTTACTGTGAAGCATCTGGCACACACTCCAACACTAAACGAAAGTAGATCATGTTAAATTACAGATGACTCAGTGATGTCATTATCTTTAAAGCGATGTTTACAGTCTAACATTTCCCTCTTCTGCTAAATTATGTAAGATAGGAATTATCTCATGGTTGATTCTGTATGATAAAAAAAAATTAGGTGGATTTCATATGCTTCCAACTTTTAGAAAAATATGTTTCTTAATCATATATACAAAATGTATATAGACAGACACAGTCAGACATATATGCTGTTTTGAATGGAATTTCTTTCCAAGATTCATTTTGATAATTCATGAGTTGAAAACTGTAATGAAATGCCATGTTACAGCCAATAAAAAGGCTTGACAAATACAATTACTATATTTTACATTTACCTGGGATGAATATTAAAGAGCAGTTCTTCACTTTGGGGGGGAAAATTCCAACATTAGATGTGAACAATTTAAATCCTTGCCAGATTTGTTCAACAGGATAAAAAAATAAAGAGGATGGACATTTGTATTTTTGTGTATATTCTGTGCCACCACCACATCCAAATTCACTTATAATGAGAAATATTGCAGAAATAACATTTAATTACTATTTCTAACTTGAATCTCTGAACCGTGAATTTAGATGAAGGTGTTTGCAAAGTATGATAAAAAAAATTGTCTGTTTGAAGCTCTGTCTTTTTTTTAATGTAAAGACAAACATAACAAATGGGCAGAGCTTCAATTGCACTATTGTGGCTGCCATCATGACTTTTTTGACCACATTCAATGTATACCCTGAGCAAAAGCAATAGCCTTAACGTGGATGCTCTCTTTGGTCATCCTTTACAAGCAGCTTAAAAATAAATACCAGTCAAATTACAACAACATGCAGAAAATATTTACAAGAGGACAAGGAGAATGAAGTATGCTTTACCCCAAATAAATAGTTATATCTCTGCATTCCTCTGTTTTTATACATTCATGGAAAGCTCTGGCATTTAACATTACTTATGATTCAATGCATCCATGATGTATTTTGCTGTTCTTCGGACAGCAAAAATGTTTGAATGATTTAACTACAGGTAATCCTGCCCTGAACTTATAGAAAGAAATTATTGATTGTCCCACATTTTTAGCTGTCTGCAAAGACTAGTAAAAAAATTGTGAACTTCTGTTTCTATGGACAAAGTGTTATTCCTAACAGACAAAGGAAATATTTACCTTGAATGTCATTAAATAGATCCAGTAATGGATCTTTTATATAACATATACTTTGGCTTGAGGGACATGAGTTGTAGAGGCATAGATCTATGTTTGTTTACTCCTAGTATAAAATCATGTCTAACATGATTAATTTTGTAGCTGTCTTCTCTTTTCAAGCTGGTTTTATGAACCTGAAGCAGTCAATCAACATGCCTTTCCTTCCAATCTGGCCCTAAACCTCATAAATCATATCTCAGTGCAAATATAACCAAACAAGCATTTTGTAATCAGCAAAGAGGGAAGTGGATGGATTCAGTAACAGACCGCCTAGGTAATTACCAGCTGCTTTTGAGATTAGTTAGATTTTGGATGTCTCCATGATTTATTATCTTTTCTCTTTCCAACAAAGAGGAAATCATCTTTCACACAATGTTTAATATACTGTCAAGGTAACATAGCACTGTCCACTTACATGCATTGTTGTAGTAGCAAATGGGTCGTGACTGGATGTCACCGCTTTGAAATGTAGGCTATATTCAAACTAAATCAAAAAGAAAATGAATGAATCAATCAATTAATTATACATTATTGAAAGTGGGCTTAAAAATTAGTCAAAAACATATAACATGTGCCTATTATTTTATAAGCATGCAGGATACAAATTGCAAAAATAATTACTACAATTATCGCAATACAAAATATTTATTTACTTAATTTTTTTTCACTTAGAAATTTTATATGGCTAACCATCTCACAAAATATAGCTCTGGGTGGCATACAAATGCAGTAACAAATCTTGTAGAAAAGAAGAGCATGTGATAAATGCTCATCTACGTGTCTAGGTGCTAATTTTGATGACTATCATTAAGCTTCTGGTTAATGGTAAATACTTCTTCAAGTCATGTCAGACTTTTGTGGTCTCATGTACTTCTCTTGGCCACAATAAGAACATGGTTTGTTATCAATTTCTTCTTGGACATGTTTTTCAACTTCTCTGTCTACAGCCTGGAATTTCTAGGATGCTTCACATTCTAGTATCAAGAACCTGTGGAGGTCAGCAAAAGTGCTTCTAAGGGTACTTTAGCCATTAATAGGATCTTTAGCTCCTTAAACAGAAGACTGCTTTGTCAGAGTCCTGATGGAAGACTAAAATGAAAAGACACAATTAAGGAGAACATAGAAAGTAAAGAGTGTATCTTCTTTTGGTAGCTTCTTTTTCTCTTTCTATCTTGACCATAATTATCATCTTTTCTATAAATGCCTCATCCCACACAATGTGCCCAGAGTATGATAGTTTATATCTCATGATCCTTGATTCCAATGAGGATCCAGGGTTGATTTTCTCTAGTATTGAATCATGACTGTCCAAGGAATGTATCAGTTTCCTACACCACTGGAGTTTGAAGTTCTTTGTCCCCTTGTTCTCATGGAAAGTCCATATTTTCTATCCATATATCATAACAAGAATGATCAGTAACCCTGCTTAGTGGAAACATCAGTATCAGATGTGTTGATGTATAATTATTAGTGATAAATTTTAATGTCATTTTGATAGTATTGCATTTGTACATACAATGTTGTACATTGTTACAGAAAGCTAAGTATAACAGTTGGATCATAATTACCATTACTGAATATACAATAACTGTTTCTTCTGCTATATTAATACGCATTCAGTCAGCCTCCTTCAGGTTAATGCAAAACCTATTTGATTACAATGGGTGCTTACATAGCCCATTCCTCGTGAATAAATAAAGTTTCAGGTTGCAAGTAGAGCTTTGAAGACTTCAGATATTTAGTTTTGTGTGATGTAGATAGTGGGTCAAGCTTTCTTATGTGCATTGCCAAGGTAAGCATTTGTTGCAGTGTGTATTATTCCGTGAGCTGTATATATTTATTTAAAGCAATGTAAGTTGGAATTGTCATTTTTGAAAATTCAGCACTATATTCTTCCAATAGTTAGAGCTGTTTCCAAATGAAGCTAAAATCTAAAACATTTGCAGAAAATGTAAAACATATTTACATGATTATTAAGTGGGCTCTGGATTCTGTCACATTCACTCTTAATTTAGAGCACATTCCAAGGGTTTCTCTCTTCCTTTTGCATTCTGTACTAATCTGCTACAGAAATACAACACCAATGCTGTAGAGAGGAAAATAAATTATTTTTGCAAAGAATGTCATGTTAGTTATAGATCTTAAATGCACTATTTTGGACAGACATTCTGTTAAAGGATATCAAGTAAACTTCCTAAAGTGTTTCAAGCATCTTCTCTTATGTAAAAGGAAATCTGTTCATAAATACTTATGAATACTAAGTTCATAAATACAAGTAATCCCTGGGTTGTGAGAGTTTCCTTAGCAAACATTCAAAGTTACGTGATGAGCTTCTCCTAGTGTTTATGAACAAGTCCTGAAATGATGAATGTTGCAGCACCACAGCAGTTGTTCACCCTTACAAATGAGGCTTTGCAATGTTCGCCCTGCATGTGCAGAAGGAAAAAAAATCCGAATAAAAAAAACAGAACCGGCTCCGTGACGTCACCAGCGGCCTACTACCTACTCGGTAGAACCGGTCTGAACCAGTAGGAACCCACTTCTGGTGTGCAGGCCTCGTCTGACACTTTGCAGCGCAAAATGGAGCTTCAGAGGGTGTCCCTGTCCCTCCGGAGCTCCATTTTGGTGTGTGCAGGCCTTGTCCTCTAATAACTGATATTCTGGTTATGAGACTCTATTCCTGTATTTTATCACTTGTTTATAATGGAACCCCAAATTGCATTTTATCTCAGAAAAAGACATTCACAGCAACACAACATATTTTGTATTTATGGTAGCATTCCAAAAGAGCTTGGATTTGGTTGTGTTCTAGCAAAGACCTAAAAGCTTCCTTATAAACTAAATTAGCAGTCATGGTCAAAATGTAAACAGCTATAAATTACACCCATTGTTTCGATCATCATTATTTTGAAATGATCTCTCATGCCAAACACCTAAATTTTTGAACATTAAATTTTGTGTGCTTGCAGAAATTCTATTTGACTCCTTAAGTGAAACAAAATGATTTTTATATTTCCCCCTCTATTTAACAGACAGAACAATTCTATCTATAAATCTGAAGTACTGTTTAGTCCCTAAATGATCTTCTTAGGTTTTAATACTGTTTCCAAACTTCACTTTTTGCATAACAATCAATAATGGCAAGAAATTGTCCGCTACTACCTTACATAATTTGTTCACCTAGTTGAGCATTGGCATTGACTGGTAGCAGCCAGGCAGTAATATTTGTCACTAATTAAAACTATTGATACTAGAGGGTTGAATTGAAGGCTCAGTTCTGACAATAAATCATGTGCTCTACATATGTTCTTCCTCTCCAAGAGATAATGAAATAACAAAACTTTTATTAGGTGATTAGATGATTAAACTCTAATTCCTAGGAAGAGACCACAGGGACTTTAGGATTATTTCGATTTCCCACTCCAAAGACAGATCTGATTTCCAAAATACCTTTTGCTCTCTAGTCCCCAAGGACATCTTTCAGAAACTTCACAATGTACACATTTGAGCTGGGAATCACATGGCAGGATATCAGTTGTGTTTCCTAATGAAGCTCTTGGAATGACATTCACTGAAGAGAAGAGCTCTGTTTCAATAACTTGCCCTGCTTCACTAACTCTGCTTCACTAATGTGCAAGAAGAGCAACAAATGTAATTAGGGGACTGGAGGCTAAAACATATGAAGAATGGGTTGCAGGAACTAGGTATGTCTAGTTTAATGAAAAGAAGGGCTATTCTATTCTATTCTATTCTATTCTATTCTATTCTATTCTATTCTATTCTATTCTATATTCTTATTTTGTTCTCCCATCCCTTGTTTCAGCATAAGGAAGCTCTCCTCAGTACATAAACCTAAATGCCATAACTAGTGCTTTGATATGTGCATATTATCAATCTCACTGGATGCAGTATGGCCCACAGGTGTACATAATGTAACCTGAGTGTAATTGAGATGGAATTGCTGCTCTGCCAGGTAGATGATACACCCAAGATAGAAAATTAAGTGGGAACAAATTATGAGACAAATCTTAATTTGTAATAGAAAATGAATGTATAACTTGGCCTAGTTATGGATTGGTATGTCACAGAAACAGCATCGTTATTTGCAAAGTAAATGCCAGTATTTGAATATTATGGTGGCACAGATTGTGTTAGCATACATTTGGAAAAATCCACAGTTCCTACTGAATTTACTCAATTGTCTAAAATCTTGGCTGACACTGACACCCTCCTGTTTCATTTATCCATTAGAACAGTTTCTACAAGTCTTGAAACATCTATGAAGTAGTGTCTCGTCAATATTTAGACATGTTTTATTTCATTAAAGAGCTTTAATTTTCAGGGTAACCTTTGTTTTGAGTTTCTTAATATTAAATTTGCTTGATTGTTTTCAGAGCAGTCATAAAGTATGAGTCTGGAGCAGCCTGGCCCATTTAATAAGTCATCATCAGATCTGGGATTGGCAAAGAGACTCAAAGCAAGCTTATATGGAATAGAATCATATTTGCTTTCACTGCAGTTAAATTCCAGGTTACAGTGGCATACCTTATACAGAAGTGCAGAAACTGATTAAAAGCTGATGTAGTGAATTGGCAGGCAAGCTCCACCCTCATATTCACTCTCAACAAACAAGTGTCAGAGTTGACCCAAACTCTGGCTAAGCCATACACAAAATACATATATAACTAGGAGCCTGAAGAAGGAAGATTATCCAAAGTCCTCCCTTCTGTATGGAATGAAATGTGTTATCGTTAAAACATCCAAAACAAAATTCTAGGAGGAAATGTGTCAAGATGGGGACGAGGGGGAGAGAGTACCAGATTTTATTGCCGATCTTCACTTTTAGCTGTTCTTTTTGAGGTACGTATTACACACTAATCTGTTTTCCATAGGAATAGGGAAAACCTAACTAAGTACTGCATTTGATTTTGACCTTTAATTTGTCCATTTGTGTTAGATATTATATTATCTGTGATAATTCACATTCTTTGTACATAGTCAGTACATTGCATGCTTATTTACAATTTGGAATATCTTTAAAGAGTGTTTCCTTTACACCAGAAACAGATCTATCCTGTCTTATAATTTGCTTTAAGATTATATATATAAAAGCGAAAACCATTCACGCATTAATCATGAAATCTCCAGAACGGTAAAGCCTACAAACTTGAAATTTGCCACGAATGTTCCTCTTGGCTTCTAGGCACTAACTAAGAAAGAATTTTTTGAAATGACCATTGGAGCATGTGTATTTCTTATATTATTATTAACAAGCTCTGATGCTAAGGAGTTCTACTCCCCCTCCCCACCTGAAAAGAAATCTGA
>JANHFT010002807.1:0-11166 GCA_032467955.1 Pseudoxenodon macrops | reverse complement strand
GTCTTTATACCCTGTTTCCCTGAAAATAAGACCTCCCCGGATAATAAGCCCAAGCAGCCTTTTGAGTGCATGTGCTAAAATAAGCCCTCCCCCGAAAATAAGCCCTTCCCAAAATACAGCAGCAGCCATGAGTGACCATGCTCGCCACCTACTGCACCTCAAAATTAACAAGACCTCCCTGAAAATAAGGCCAAGCTCTAATTTCGGGGGTCAAAAGAAAATAAGACCCTGTCTTATTTTCGGGGAAACATGGTATAATGCCACAAAGAGGAGGTCAGTTTATTTTCCAAAGCACCAGAAGGCAAGACAGGAAACAATCGATGGAAACTAATCAAGGAGAGAAGCAACTTGAAAATGAGGAGAAACTTCCTAACAGTGAGGACAATTAACCAATGGAACAGCTTGCCTTCAGACATTGTGAGTGCTTCATCACTGGAGGTTTTTAAGAAGAGACTGGATGGTCACTTGTATGAAATGGTATAGGATCTCCTGCTTGAGCAGGAGCTGGACTAGAAGACAGAGTCAGGTAAAGACATGAATGATAGACAATAATAGCTACCTAGTATTCATACCAAAGCAGAAACTGAGGCAAGAATAGAGAGAGCTGGAGGATTTCAGCTTTTCACTTGTAGCAAATTTTCTAACAAGTTGGTGCTTTAGCCCTGCTTCTATAGCAGGGCTGTCCAACTTTGGCAACTTTAAGAGTTGTGGACTTCAACTTCCAGAATTCCCCAGCTAACATGGCTGGCTGGGGAATTCTGGGTGTTAAGACCAGGGGTCTCAAAGTTGCCAAGGTTGGATACCCTGTTCTACAGCTTGTTATAAAGCTAAGTTAAACTATTAACCTAGGGGAGAACTCTGAAACCCATTTGGATTTACTTATAACTTTAGATGATTTCCATAACTGAGTTTTCCTAGAAATCCTAAAACTTTAGAGCCAAAATACACAATAGCATAGCCAAACAGCTGAAGAGGCAGATGGTTAAGTAATCAAATTTATATCAAAGAATTCCAATGCTTTGGATATTTTAACCAATATTTCAAGTCTTTGAATTAAAGATAGCAATACAATTTGGGGATTGCAACTGGCAGGTTAGTTTCAATAAATATCCAGTTTACTAAGTCCTTTTCACTTTCTTCTCTTTGACACTAAATAAGCCCAGTGTGAAAAGTTGTAATGGTTGCTACGGACTATTAACTCTTACAAACAAACTCTTACTCCTGGATGGCTATAGTCCCTAACCGGAAGCCGGTGTTGTCGTCTTTCACCAGCTGCAGATCCAGACTAGAAAAAAAGAAACAACCTACTTGACAAAGTGTTATTACATCTGTGGCACTGCTTATCACAGAGATGGACTGGACAAATTTGAAAAGCAAAGCAAACATTCATCTTGTTTTTATTAAAAGGCACAAAAGGTTTGTAGTGTAGTTGACAGAGGCCATATGTGACCTGCTTAGCATTTGTCAGGGATCATTCCAGATAAAAAGTGAAAGGAGTGTCCTGTGAGGTAAAGTTATACTGCACCTTAACGAGCAGTAAAAACAAGGAGGAAAATGATTGGATTTGCGTGACCTGTGGTTCAACTTCCTACTTTATCAGATTTATACCCAGGTTGCTGAGAAAAGCAGTTGACCAATAGAATAGTTTTTTAAAAAATATGGACTCCTGAGGGCTGTTTTTCATCTGACTGAGGGCAAGGCCCACCTCATCTTTCAAGTTGCTTGCAGCTGGTTGTCCAGGACTCAAAGAAAATATTTGATTGTTCAAGAGCTCTCCACTGAGTAGGGATTTTAGAAAGCCATTAAAAAGAATGCAAGGGTTTAGAAACTAAAATTGGAGGATGGAAAGCATGCACATCTCTTTTTAATAACTTTAGGGTCAGCACCTGGCAGCACCCAGCAACTGGCTGATCTCCAACCTGAGTAGGAGGTCAATATTGATTACTGGAGCAGGAGCACTTGAGAATTCCAGAGCTGCAGGCAAGACTGGAAAGTTGAAGAAAACTTATGGAAGAAGTCAAAGGCATGTCAATTCCATATCAATGCCAAGAAGAATGCATGGATGTAGTTATCAGGAGTTGAGTTCAACTTTAGGGCAGACTTGTGTTCTTTTGATACAACTGTTCCACACTTTACTTGAGAAAAATGTTGGAGCTTAGATGCAGAACTTCTAGATCTACCTCTCAATTATACTTTGTCTTCTTCTGATGTGTGTATGGTAATCAACTACTACACCAAAAGCCCATACTTGGCATTGACCAAATGGAAAAAAGGAGTCTTATTTTCAGTGGACATGTTTTTTTTAAATTAAGCTAGTTTAGTCTTAAACTGCCTGTCCACTTGACAGGGACAGCTTAAATGGTAAATGCATATATGCCCTATATTTTTATACTTGCTTTTATTGGCCAAAGCTATGGCATTTTCTGTAACCTTAATCAGCCATTTGGGACCTGTAAATATTCAATACATAAAAGTCATCATGAACATTGTTGGCATTCAACAAAATCCCCAGGTGGCATGTTCTGCTTGGAATAATGAGAGTTGTTCCTTTGGGCAGTCATAGAAATAGCAGCTATTCTGTTTATGATGTCTAATCCCTTTGGAAGAGAAAACCTATCTGTGGTTGCTTCAGATTGAGCTTGCTGTGAGAAAGCAGGGACAGTCCTCTCACCCCTTCAGATTTTACCATTAGTGCCTGTACAATGCTTTGTGGTATCAATGACACAGTTTCCTAAACCTATGCAAGCAGAAAAAGGTGATCGCTCCGCCTTTTGTAGGAAAAAAGAAAAGAAAACCAGGAGCGTTTTTACACAGGGTGGAACTTGTTTCTTAAATGCTTATCTGGCTGAATGTTTTCAAGGTCTGCTGAAAATTCCTGACTTATGAGGAAGCCAATACTCACAGCAAAAAAATATTGTTCCCCTGGAGGAACTAATACAAATGAGGGTGTTCAGTGTTGTTCTTATTATTTATTGGTTTTTCCCCCCAAGTAGCAGCTTTTAAACAGTTCTGTACCTCTTTGACCCTGGATATTATTTGACATAATTCATGTGGGCACTTTATACAAGAGCAGCAGAGGAGTGGAAAATATCCCTGGTAGCAGACCCCATCACTATAGACCATATTTTAGTGATGCCACCATCTACAAGCCAGCTACAAATGGAGTAGTCATAAAATTTTGCCAATGATTAATTAAAGTTAATTTTCTTGGCCAATAAAAGCAATTACTACCATGTTTATTTTTCTAAGCTACAGATTTGCTGTCCCTGTGAGAAATTATCTGAAAAAAAATCTCGAAAGTTTAAAAGGAAACGTCTTTGGTCTACATACTTTATTTTGGGTTAATGAAATAATAAAATTTAGAATATTTTTTTCATTCTCATCCTCTGTTATTAATAAAAACCATACCTCCTAAGTATTTCCCCTGTCCAGTCTTGCTTGTTGGTGGATAACTTTGACTGGAATCACACCACAGAGACCTGGTTTGGCCTTGTATATTCAACAGTTTCTCTCCAAAATCTAAATATATGACACAGCAAGAATATAAATTGTGTATAATGTTCTTTAGTAGATATTTTTAGAATACTTTACGTAATGGATAATTCAAAATATCATCAGGTTCAAAGGGTCAGCGTAGTTCTGAAAAGTGCTTCCTTGCATTGTGGTGCTTTTCTAAAGCAGGGGTCTCCAACCTTAGCCACTTTAAGACTTGTGGACTTCAACTCCAAGAGTTCCTCAGCCAGCTTTGCTGAGTCTTAAAGTTGCAAGGTTGGAGACCCCTGCTGAAGTCTGCAAGAACTTTGAATAATGTTGGTAATGTCTCACTCTTCTTTTAGTGCAATCCTCAGCAGAGCAAACTCTGGGAGTTGAAATCCACAAGTCTTATAGTGGCCAAGGTTGGAGACCCCTGCTCTAGAGCATTAAAATTGTACAGCTGATCCCCCAGTTCCAACAGCTGAACTCCACAGAATAGGGACATTTGGAGGAACTCTCCTGAATGCTCTCCTGTATATTTGATATGTGCACAGAACCACAGGTCGGAGTTGAGGCATCTATCTTAAGCAGCTGTGAGATGTGTTTCCGATGACCGGCCCCAGTTATTTATTTTTATCAGAGCTAATGGATTCTTAGGTCCATATGTTACACAGCAGTTGTTTTATGTACAGCCTTCTCCAGACTTGTACCTTCCAGATGTATCAAAAACATTAGTTTGGAAAAGGCAAGGGTTATTCACTTGTAACTAGAGCCAAAAAGGAGAAACTAACTTTAGATTAAAGAATAGATTTGTGGCTTGTAGAGATTCTATCTGTATAAACCAAGCCTCAGACGCAAACTGGAACTTATTAAGGGCAAAAAAATTATGTCCAGAATCTTGAAGAGAGTGGATATGTCATTATTAACAGAGCTATGATGACTCATAGGCTAATCGTAGACCACATCTATCCCATCTCCCAACCTCTGGTTAAAAGATCTGAGGACGCTCAGGAGCCAAATATCTTCCCTTTTTTCAGGAGGTGATAATTAATGTGTGTCTTACCTGTATGCCTTTGCCTCTCTTGTAGTACTTATAATAATGACTGCTTGAACCTGTTATGATAGTCCCCGACTTACGACCACAACTGAGCCCCAAAGTTATGTTGTTAAGCAAGACATTTGTTAAGTGAGCGTTGCCCTTTGTTACGACATTTTTTGCCGCCGTTGTGAAGTGAATCACTGAACTTATTACGTTAGTCACATGGTTGTTACGTGAATCTGGCTTCCCCATTGACTTTGCGTGTCAGAAGGTTGTAAAACATCATCACATGACCCTGGGACACCGCAATCATCACAAATATGAATCAATTGTCAGGAATCCGAATTTTCATCACCTGATCATGGGGATCATGGGGATAGTCGTGTGAAAAATGGTCATCAGTTATTTTATTCAGTGCCGTTGCAACTTTGAATGGTCACTAAACAAACTGTTGTAAGTCAAGGATTGTCTGTAGTTCTAAGGTGTTTTAATCTCAAAAGAACAAAAAAAAAGTGGGACACCTACACAGCTTCTTCATACTACAAATAATATGCATCTGATCTTCCAAACAATCTTATTTTGGGGGGTTTTTTTCTCCTCCAAAGTGAACAATTAAATAAAGCAATAAATATTTTACCATCCTGCATCAATCCCTTCCCCACAATTCTTATATGTAGGCATCAATATACCTGCAGAAAACTCCATTGCTATTTATTAAGTATCTTGGCTCTACCACGCTTAGTGGGAAAAAATACAAAGCTGATGTTATAGGAATCTGGATAGTCATATTTATTTCCAATATTATTTATGGATTTCATATGGACCTGCAGCCAAATGCACAAACATGTAAATGGTTACTAAATTAAGCCTGGTGGTTTAGAAGTATGCCCACATGAACAGAAAAAAAAAGTACAGGTAAAGCTTGAGGTTGATCGGAAGGAATATCCACATCTTTCTATTTCCCTTTAACTATTGGCATCCTCCCCTCCCCATCTAACTCTTTACATGAGTCACACAAAGATTTATAATTTTCCAAGGTAATGAGATCCAGTGATTTCTACCAAGTGGATAACAGTTATCAACAACCAAGTCCATACTTCCTCCAGTAATTACATTTCTCTCCAAATAGAATAGAATAGAATAGAATAGAACAGCACAGCACAGCACAGCACAGCACAGCACAGCACAGCACAGCACAGAACAGAACAGAACAGAATATAATAGAATAGAATTCTTTATTGGCCAAGTGGTGATTGGACACAAAAGGAATTTGTCTTTGGTGCATGTGCTCTCAGTGTACATTAAAAAACAAGATACATATCAGCAATCAAATAAACAGAGGTCATTGAAAATGATTTAGGAAGAAATATTTAGTTACGTTAACAAAAAACCCATTACAGGTTTGGCTAGCAAAGCCTTGTCAATAACACGGCAGATGTAGAGTGACGGGTTTTTGGATTCTGGAGGTTGTAAAGAAAGAGAAAGCAGCTGATGGAGACCATGTGGTGAGGAGATGAAGCATATGAGGGATGAGGGGTGGAGCGCCGTTTGCAGGGTCAATTTCACCTGATATAGTGAAGGCCAGGGACATTCTGACTCGAACAGATGTTGTTGGTATTGGAGGGAATTTTCAAAATATCCGCAGGGGCTCCGTACAGAGAATCGATGTCCAGCATCCCGGCATGAATTTATGTTTCCTATGCTACTATCACTCATGAAAAAAGCAGCTTGATTATCTTAGCTGGAAGTGTTCAAATGAGAAGGAATAGTTGTGTCTTTTTCTCAGACTGAAGGAATGTCGATGCATTCCAAGCACTATAAGTCAATTCAAATCTCCCTTGAGTTAGCCTTGACTTGAGTTAGCCTGGTTAGGTTTGACTCCATGTTGGCTTCTTGGCAATGATAAAAAAATGGTTTTTACCATTGTGTTCTTCCAGAAAGCTTTTTCCCCTCAGTTCCTAGGCAGTGTCTGCAAGTCCTTCTGGAGTTGGCTCGATTGTTATGTTTCATGTGTACTTTCTAACTGATAATTATGCACATGGTTGGGAAGGATTTCCTATGTTGGAAGATGATAAGTTGTTTCTTGTTTAGTTCATAATGTGCCATTTACTCATTCTCTTTGGCAGCATATTTTGCTGCTACCACCCACCACTGTCTGAAAGTTCTTCATGGGAGAAGTTTAGTAGACATAAATAGAAGAATCTCCTGGATCAGAGAAAAAGACCATGAATTTTAGCATCTTATTTTCCTAAACTGATCAACCAAATCTGCTTGAGAAATCAAGAAGCAAAAAGTAGAGGAAATTGTTGCTCTGAATAGTTGGTTTGTCTGGTTTTTGTTTTTTGCTTGTTAGTGACTGTTGGAAGGAATATACATCTGGGTTCAGCTCCAAGTGGGGAAAAAAGATACTGGAAACATGGTGGCTGCTTGGAAAGATGGTTTAATGGACAGTAGGACAACATCTGTTTAAGGCGATCACATGTTTCAAGATGTTGAAGAAGAAAAGAAAGAGAGTGCTGCTGGGAGTCCCTGAGTCTTTTATACTCTGTTGGGCTCCACCTCCAAGTTTTTTTGTTCCTGAATAGGAAATGCAGTGATTGGTGGTCAGACTTGCAGGGAGTGGGGGTCTTAGCTAACTTTGTAGGCTGTCTCTCAGGCTTGGTTCAGCCTTGTTGGCTGATGTAATTTTCCATGAGTTTCTGTTTGCTACATGGGTTTTCCTGAATGGGGTAGATCTTTTGTTATGTAGAATAGACTAGCTCAGATCACTGACAAAGGAGAAACTTCTGTGAGTTTCTACTACTCTTTTAGCGGAAATATTCTGCCTTTTTAGTATATCCTAAAATATTTCATTCCTCTAGGAGAGGGGTAGGTGCTAACTTCCTTCATGACAATATGCCAACATAACCGATTTAAAGCCAATCACAGACATCAAAACTACTGATATTTCGTGTCTGATGTCAAACACAAAAGAAGGAGTAGATGGATGCCTACAGCCAACCATACTCTCATCTGTTTCTAGCTGAACCTTCTAGTTCGTTCTAAGGATTTGTGCTACAAAAATTAAACCTGTCAGTTTTGATTTCTCCCAGATATGATTTTCTGTAAATCTTAAGTCATTTCTGCTTCCTTTTATGATGAAATTGCTAAGATTTTCTACAGAAAAGAAGTGAGGAAAGGTAAATTCACCCAGCCAAGGACCTATTAAACTACTTGCTAAGAATAAAGAACCAATTAAGCATCAAAAACCATAATTGAGTAGAAGCCAAGTATTACAATATTCCACTTGAATAGTTAAATCTACATATTTTGCTTTTCAAGTTTTTTTTTTAAATCAAGGAATGCAAATCAAACACCCACAACCGCTGGAGGCAAGTCGTTCCATTGATTAATTATTCTCACTGTCAGGTAATTTCTCTTTAATTCTAGATTGCTTCTATCCTTGTTAGTTTCCATTCATTGATGCTTGTCCTACCTTCAGATGCTTTGGAGAATAGGTTGACCACCCCCTCTTCTTTGTGGTAGCCCTTTAGATATTGGAACATTGCTATCATGTCACCCCAGTCCTTCTTTTAATTAATCTAGACGTATGCAATTTATGCAACCGTTCTTTGTATGTTTAAGCCTTCAGTCCCTAATCATCTTTGTTGCTCTTCTCTGTGCTCTTTTTAGAGTCTCAACATCATTTTTATATCATGACAACAAACAAGGCTCCATATCTTGAGCATATCCTAGTTGTGCTTTGGGGACCAACTTTGACGGATTGTTCCTTCTAATTTCCAATTATCTGCTAGATTTGAGTTTTTACTTATACATGGATTTTATCCAATTTGCACATTAGGTTATATTTTATCCAGCTAAAGAAAATTTCAGTATCTCTTTTCATTCTGTATTCATCTTTTCTACTAACTTGCATTTTTAGATTATACCAGTGTTTTGGGTTTCCTCTTGTAAATTGTTGTTAATTACCTAGTTGAAAAATATAATCTTCCCATTTTTTTTGGTTAACAGCTTCTATCTATCATGAAAGAATCATGATGTTTTTCTTGGCTATGTTTAATGCTGTACACAATCATTATTATTTAAATATATTATGTGTGATATAAATGAAGACACTGAAACTCAGGATATATCTTTATCATTATATGTTTTATGCGTGTCTCTCGTTGAGTGGATGTATTTTGGAGCAGTTCTTGGTGACTATGAGACCCAGTCAAGGTTGATATCTCCTGGTTTGGATGTTATGGTTGGATAAATGGTCCTGATGCTTATTTATCCTATTTGTAATAGGATATTATAAATATAACCCTTCACAGAGCATAAGACCTTAGTATACATTTTGCTAGTCAATCTTGTTAGTTTTAATCATGATCTGTTTTGCTTATATGTGTTTATGTGCATCTTGATGGCGGGGTGGGTTGTGGACCTTTTTGCTTCCGGTTCGCTCAGGGTCTTGCCTCGTGCGCCACGCACAGCAATCAAAAACTAACTTCTGTGCATACACAGAAATAAACATTAGCTTCTGCCCATGTGTAGAAGCAAAATCCAAGATGGCGGCGCCCATGGAGACACCGATGGAACCGGCTCCGTGACATCATTGCTGAGTTACTAACGGTTCTAAAGAACCGGTTAGAACCGGTAGGAACCCACCTCTGCTTGGTGGGTAGCTCAACTTTCTGCAAATGTATAATGACAATCAGACCTTATTCCTGAACTTGGGTTTTAGGTAACAGAGCTGATGGGCAAGTAGTAGGAAAAACTTCTTAAATTCATCCAAAGAACCAAATCACCCAGATCAGAATGTAAAAAAAATTGTCTACACGGCACAAATCCATAAAGCTACCCTGTGTGCAAAATAAATAAATAAATGTTTGGGAACCATTCATCCATTTGTTTCTTTCTGTTGTGTGCCTTGTCTATTCCTATTGCTGGTGAGGAATCAAGAGCAGAGTACGTTGCTTAATATTTGACTCCTGCTTTGTAGTTCTACACTTATGGAATGGAAACTGCCTAGATTTATTCCAAATAAAATTCCAATGGCTGTACAGACTCTCCGCCTGAAAGAATTCAACCCAGCCCTTGGACCTTCTCTGCAGTGGTTTCTGCTTCTTGCCAAGCCTGCAAGATTTTTGGAATCTTATACTTCAGCATCAGAGTGCCATATTCAATAATCCAAAGCAAAAGAAATACGTTTTTAAAAAAAACCAACGTCATTATTTCACTTGTGAAGGATGAAATGTCAGAAACCTCCATTTAAGCAGAACCTGATTGTTTGCATGTGCCATGCAATCAAATTTCAGATAACCAAAGGTAAATTCAAGGTCACAAACAAAATGTTCTCACCCTTTCCCCTCTCTGCATTTAAACAGGATCTGATGGGAGGAAAGAATGGATAGCAAAGAACGGTCTCCAATGGGAAGAGCTTATCCCACCTGCATAAATAGAACTTTGTAGTATAGCAGCTTCCATGCCTGCAGTCCTATTGTTTCACCAAAGGCATCTCCGTTCAACCAATATCCAAGCCTTTGTTTTCTTTCCTGCTTGGAATGGATAGCTTGCTTTCCCCAAGAGTGATTTAAACTAGCACCTGAATGCACAGTGTGTGTGTGGGAGGCTGTATCTATTCACAACTCACAGTTAATGGCGCTGAGAAGTTTAATGGAAGAGCAAGATGAACTTCCAATAAATCAATTCACTGCTGGGCCTCAGCCCCTGCCAATGATGTGAGAAGAAAATTGTGTTAATACCACTGCAAACCTTGTCACTGGGATTATTTTTGTATTTTTTAAATATCACACTACATCACATATTGTTAAACTGCTGTGTTTGTAGTTCAGAAGCAAAAGTGATTTCATTCTTCATCTAAATTATTTGCATCTGGAATTCTGCGCATGTAGAAATATCGCCTTTCCATATATATAGGGGTAAAGCAAACATTGGCTAAATGTCAAGGACATGCATTTTTAAAAGATAAACTGATAAGGGAATAATTTTAATTAGTTAAACTTTTTTTCCATTTCCCTTTACAACTGTTTGTGTTTTTAAAAACCATGCATGGCAGTTACACACATATAATTAACTTCATATTAATTTAGCTTTAAAACAAGATTGCCAATTCAAAGAAATCCTCTAAGAATTTTTTTGCTGGAATAAATAATTATGAATTCCTCAGCCATTTTGCTTGAATGGAACAACTTGCCTCCAACACTGGAAGTTTTTAAGAAGAGATAGGATAATCATTTGTCTGAAGTGATGTAGGGTTTCCTGCCTAAGCAGCGGGTTCAACTAGAAGACCTCCAAGGTCCCTTCCAACTCTGTTATTCTATTCTTAAATAGGAACTACCATAGTTAAATATTTTTTGTAGAATTGTGATGGTTTAAAATTACATTAAGAAATGCTACATTTGTGGATATTTTTGCTGAATTGTTTAGGTGCTTTACTGGGAGCTTTCAAACTTAAGATGACAATTTATGCAACATGTGTTAGAAGTTTTAATTACCATTTCTATTGTTTATTATAATGTGGCATATGTTGGCTCAGCTAGCTGTCCAAATATTAATAATATGTGAACAACTGAAGCAGAGGTGGGTTCCTACCAGTTCGGACCAGTTCTATAGAGTAGGTAGTAAACCTAGGGAGTAGTTCGCAGAAC
>JANHFT010002806.1:0-11923 GCA_032467955.1 Pseudoxenodon macrops | reverse complement strand
CCTTCTTTTTACACCGGGTAATAGGAAGATTATCAATGTCAGAAGAATTTCTACAATATCGTGAGTGCTTGTTTAGAAAATTCCTGATAATAAAAAATATTCTACAATCCTTTACTTGGAGTTAAACTGTCTGTTTCATGTAGAGCCATACGTGGGAACAGAACAGGAGCCATCCCTTCAACCTCTCCTCCTCCAGGTGAAGAAATTGGTATTGGTATATGACCTTGACTGAAAAGAAAAATGCTATTATGGCTAACTCCATTCCCTCTACTAAATCCCTCCCCCTCCTAATTTCCCACGCACAAAAATATGGCAGCATGGAAGCTTCTGATACTAATATGGCTTCCAAAGCTGACGGGGGCTGTTTAAAGAGGACTGATTTTTCCCCTTTCCCCAGGTTGGGGGGGAGGCTTCAATCTTAATTCAACTTCCAGAAAAAAATATTCTTGCTTTGCAACAGCACTGTAAAAAAATTCTAACCCAGCAGTCCATCCTCACATGCACAACCTCATTGTTCCAACAAGAGAATGTTTTCAATGCTACAACTTCTACAACTGCTACTCACGACAGAATGTATCCCCCCAGCCTGGGGATTCTATCCTGGCCATGGGTGGGTCCACTACCTGTGGACACCAGCACCATCTGCTGCACATTTTTCAGGATCATCATGGGCCCAAGATGCACCAATGATCCCAGCACAGCAGTGGGGTTTGATCCAGCAGCTGACTGTATCCTCCCCCCCAGTTGCTGCTCAAAAACCAGCACAGCAGCCGGCCCCTGTCCTACCACTAGCAGCAAGCCAGTAGTGCCGCCCGCACAGATTCCAGCTCAGCTGCTGGTGTTTGCCCGCTGCCCGCTACAGCGCCCCAACAGGTCCCTGGCCTGCCACATGCCACAGCACACCAGCAGGTCCCTGCCCCACCACCATTCGCTGTGGCAATTCAACCAGCAAGGCCACCACCACCACGGTTTAGACCAAGATTTGATGGTAAGCCTACCAAATTGGCTTACTTCCTCAGCCAAATCTGGGTTCATATAGATCAGTATGGAGAACACTACAAAACAGATCATGACTTAGTAGCTGCGATTACAGATAGGATGAATGAAGAAGATGCTTCTGACTGGATAGTCCAGCTACACAATGAGGGAGCTGCTGAACTAAATGAATGCTGAAAGTTTTGTTGAGCTGCTCTGGGTCAGATTCGAAGACCCTGACCGAATCAATTAAAATGAAGCTACGATAAAGGTGATGAAGCAAGGTAATTGACCCATAACAGACTTTGTGTGTGACTTTAGATGGGTTGCAGGGAACCTTGGGCATTGGCCAGACAGAATACTTCTGCACTATTTTAAAGAAGCCATTGATCAAGAAGTCAGAACAGCCTATGGTGTCCAAAGGGTGCCAAAACGGCTGCAAAAATGGTACACCATGTCAATAGCTCTGGATAGAGAAATTCACCCACACCGCAAACCCTCTGCTGAGAGGCCCCCAAGGAGAACTCTGGCTAGATGTCCTCTCACTAAACATGCTGAGGCCCCTCCTGCTCAACCTACAAGGGGTATCAAATGCTACCATTGTGGTCATCAGGCTTTCAAGTGTCTGTCACCTGCGCTGATTCCACAACAACATCCCGCCATGGTTGCCCAAGGCAGAATGGCTCCATGAAAGTCCCCAGACACCAGCTGATTTGCCCGACAAGCCAAAGAGGTCCCCCTCCCCACTGAAGGGCGCGAGGAACCTCTGGCCAAAGGAACCCCTCCCAGTGAAGCTAATGACAATGATGACCCAATGCTGAGTGCAACCACCACCCAGTTTTCAGTTAAAGTGAAGTAGGTGGTGCTGGAGACAGGGGAGCAAGGAGAAGTTGAAGCAGTAATAGATACAGGCTGCAACAGATGTTTAATTGGGTGCCCAATCATTGAATAATTAGGAATAAAGACTAGAGCCTTAAAATGCTCAATTAAGTTTGAACGGGTGGATGGGACATTAATTGGAGGAATCCCAGCCACCCTAATTACAGAACTGGTTAGATCAGAAATGGAAAGACATCATGAACTTATACCGTTTATAGCAGCACCAAAGATGTCAGAATCTGTCGTATTGGGTCTTGCCTGGCTTGACGAATGGACCAAATGGGAAGATGGATACTGGAAAACTCATAATTGGTGTGGACCCATTACCACCTGTCCCTCCTCAAAAGGCTGCCAAACCCCAGAAATGGCAGCCACTGTTTAAGACTTGCCTCCAGGCGAACCCAAGATTCCTAAGGAGTGTAGAGACTTAGCCAATGCATTTAGTGAGGAGGAATGTGACATCCTTCCCCCTCATCGAACCATGGGTTGTGCCATCGAATTAGAACCTGGGGCCAAGTTAACCAAAACCGAGAATGTACTCCATGACGCCTGCTGAAATGGCCGAGTTGAGAAAATACGTTGATGCCAACTTGGCCAGAGGATTCATTGAGACTGCAAAATCTAGAGTGGCAGCCCTCATATTCTTTAAAGAGAAGAAAGATGCGGGACTCAGATTATGCATTGATTTTTGGGGGGTGAACGTGATATGTATACAAAATACATACCTCCTACTCCTAATGAAGGACTTGCTGAACCACTTGTCAAAAGGCAAGATCTTCACCAAGCTAGATCTAAGGAAAGCATATTAATGAGTCCGTATAAAGGAGGGAGACGAATGGAAAATGGCTTTTAACTGCCTGCTGGGTAATTTCCAATTCCATGTCATGCGTCGTCGTCCCCCCGCATTATTTATGCAACTGGTCGATGAAGTACTACATGAACACCTGTATAAGGGAGTCTAGTTTACCTGAATGATATTCTTATATTCAGCGAAAATATGGAAGAGCAGATCAAACTAGTCAGCCAAGTACTGAAAAACCTTTTAGCAGCCAAACTCTATGTGAAGCTGTCAAAATGCAAATTCGATTGGACTACCTGAGCTACTGAGTGTCTAATCAAGGGATCAAAATGGACCCTGGAAAGATGAAGGCTGTGCTAGATTGGCAACTCTCATGAACACTTCCTGGGTTTTGCAAATTTCTATAGACAATTCATCCCTTCCTTTGTGGAGGTGGTGCTTCCTTTAACTGAGTTACTAAAAACCAGTCTGTCTCTGACCAAGCCAAAACCCAGCCAACCACCAGCTTGGACAATGGACTGTCAAAAATCCTTTGAACATTTAAAGTGCCTGTTTGTGGCAGAGCTGATCCTCTGGCATCCTGATCCAAATAAACCCTTTATAGTCCAAGCCAATGCTAGTGATGTAGCTGAAGCAGCTGTTCTACTTCAAAAGAAAGTTCAAAATGAATTAATGCCTTGTGCTTATGTGTCAAAAAAGTTAACGGACACTGAACGCAGATGGGCGGTATGGGATGAAAGAGGCTTTTGCAGTGCAATTGGCTCTCTTATCATGGAAACACTTTCTAGAGGAGGTTAAGGAGCCATTCAAACTGTGGACTTATCATAAAACCCTCAAGGAGCAGAAGACCCCTCAGAAATTTTCCCCTAAACAAGTTCGCTGGGCTCAGTATTTTAAATGATTTAACATCAACCTAAAATACATTCCAGGGGGGAAAAACCTATTGGCTGATGCTTTGTCCAGAAAACCCCAATTTGACAGCTGATGAGAAGAGATAGTACATGCCATGATCTCCGAAGCCCAACCAGCAGCCCAAGTGCACACAACAGCACAAACCAGATGCCGTTCCAACCTCCCTGAAGACAAGTTGACAGAAGAATTGAAAACTGTGCTATAACGCAATGCGTGGTTTAAAGAAAACCAAACAAACTTAACTTTGAGGGAGGGACTAGCTTGGAAAGGGAGTAAGATTGATGTGCCCCATGACATAAGACTAATGGTGCTAAAGTGTAGTCACAATTCTCGACTAGGGGGGCACTTTGGATTTTTTTAAACTTTCCATTTGGTTAGATGACAATTCTGGTGGCCAAGGATGAAAACTGACATAGAAGATTATGTTAGAAGCTGCGCTATTTGTGTCACCATGAAATCCAGACAAGGGAAATTCCTGGGTTCCTCCAGCAAGTGGCCAAACCCACAAAATCCTGGGAGGAGATTGAAATGGACTTTATTGTCAAACTCCCAGAAAGTTTAGGAATAGAATAGAATAGAATTCTTTATTGGCCAAGTGTGATTGGACACAAAAGTAATTTGTCTTTGGTGCATATGCTCTCAGTATACATAAAATACAAGATACATTTGTCAAGAATGATAAGGTGCATCACGTAATGATAGTCATAGGTACAAAGCAATCAGGAAACAATATCAATAAGAAGTCATAGGATACAAGCAACAAATTACAGTCCTGCAGTTGTAAATTGTAAGTAATTAGAAGTCAGATTAATTTAAAAGCAATCACGCAAAAGGATAAAGATCAAGGATAATCATATAGTTCTATATTTCCCAATTTAAACTGAAACCCTTCCCACTTATCCATGATAGGGACCCAGAAGGCACCACGTGTCAGAAAGTTGCTATATATAAGAGAAGCACTTGCTGAAAGATTAGTTTCTCCAAATATATTCGGGGAGAATTCTCTGAAATTGCTCAGATGAAATTATTCATGGAATGGTTAGGATTGGTCCTAAAGTCTTATTAATTAACCAAGTGTCCTCTATTAAACTCAGACAGTTGTAGGCAGATTAAATATTTAGTCACTAAATTTTGGTATTCTGTGTAGTCACTCTTTTAGTATTTTTAAGTTTTGGGAGTTTTCAATCTCTCAGGTCAGTTTTAATTACCGATATGTATATGTTTCTAAATGCATGTGTTTGGTTTTGCTTAGTTTATGCAGAATTGAAAGTTAACTGAACAAATGCTTCAGACCTAAACACACTTCCTCATTGTGAAAGATTGATGTACCTAATCAGCAATATGTAAAGAAGTTGTTAGCACCTAACAACCTCATTCTGTCACTTAAAAATAATTGCCATTGGTTCCTTTAGATTATAGTCTTAAGATAAAGATTTAGGATCGAGAAGCATGTGTATTCAGAGCAGAGTATTCTTCTTCAGTTGATCTAAATATATAGAATGTGTGGTATCTTTTTTTATGCCTGACACTTCCTGTTCATGCTAACCGGAACAATCTGGTATAATTAATTATGTGAAACTGAAATCTTGCATATTCAACGTACTCTTAGGACCACTTTATCATCATTTATATTCATTAAGACCAGAAAAATCATTCATATTAATGTGAATAAACAGACAGCAGTACATAATAGACAATAATACTACACACAAATATTCCTGCAATTGACAAAATAATCTAGTTGATCGTTATCATTTATCTCATAATGAACTGTAATGGGAAAAAACACCTTTACTAAAAAGATATAGTATTTTAATAATTGCATTATTTCAAACTTGCATGAGAAGTTAAGGGAAGACATTTTATTAGGTGATTTTAAAAAATGCACTGTAAATCTATCAAACATTTTAACTAGCTTGTATCGCCTTTCTGTGTGAACATCTTCTGGCATGTTAAATGTTTAATTAGTTAATTAATTTTAAAATTATTTTATCCCACCTTTATTATTTTTATAAGTAACTAAAGGCAGCAAATATACATAATATCCCTTTCTCCTCCAGTTTTCTCCATAACAACCCTGTGAGGTGAGGTAGATTGAGAGAGAGTGACAGGCCCAAAGTCACCCAGCTATTTTTCATGCCTAAGGCAGAACTAGAACTCACAGTCTCCTGGTTTCTAGCCTGGTGCCTTAACCACTAGACTAAACTGGACCTGGTGCCTTAACCACTAGAACAAAATATTTAGCCTTCTAGACAATCTGTCCTCCTATAATATTCTGCTCAGAACAATTCAAGAAGCAGAAATAAACAGAGGAACCCTCTCTATAGTTTTTTTTTAGTTGTTCAGTCATGTCCAATTCTGTGTGACCCCCATGACCACAGCATACTAGACCCCCTCCCATCCACCACCGTCTCCCAGAGTTTTCCCAAACCCATGTCCACTGTGTCGGTGACACTATCAAACCATCTCATTCTCTGCCATCACCTTCTCCTTTTGCCTTCCATCTTTCCCAGCATCAGCATCTTTTCCAATGAGTCCTCTCGTCTCACTTGATGGACAAAGTATTTGAGCCTCAGCTTCAGTATCTGCCCTTCCAAAGAACAGTCAGGGCTGATTTCCTTTAGGAATGACTCACTTGATCTCCTTGCAGCCCAAAGGACTCTCAAGAGTTTTCTCCAAAACCACAACTTGAACGCATCAATTCTTCGGCGCTCAGCCTTCCTTAATGGTCCAGGTCTCATAGCCATACATTACAACTGGGAAAACAATTAGAGTCACTTTATTGACGAGCATATAAATTTAATAAATAAATAGAAATAAATAAATTACTCCATTCTTCCGAAGGTTCTTTAGGAAATGGAGATGTGAGGATTGCCTCCTGGCCTTTACCACTGAAGAAAGTGAAATATTTTGAGACTGCATTTAAAAGACTAGCCATCCCAAGGGAGTTTTCATAACATAACTGGGGAATGCTAGATCAGTGAAAACCATTCTGGGGATGCAAGTAGAGAAGGAAAGTAGGGAAATAAAAATGTTATTTCACCTGCTGGCCCCATTTTCTGATTTCCAGTACTGATGTGTTCTTATACAATGGTAATCAGTCACATCCAACAGCCCTCTCCTTCTTCAATACCCATGCACACATTCTTCTTCTTCTTCTTTTTTTAAAGGGGGAGAGAACAAAAGTTTTATCTGAAAGGTTTAAAATTTACAAACCTACTTTGTAAATACATATGTTTTGCCTGTGTCCAAAGAAAACCAAAGCAGAAGTCATCCACTTCACAATCTTCACAAAATGCTATACTAAATAGAAAGACAATGAGACATTAAGTACCAAATCAAGTACCAAAAAGCAATTATAACTTTTTTTTATTCCTGAGCATATCAGGAGAAATTACATAATCAAGTAAATCTTGTGAGTCAGACAGTGCCATTGAAAAGGTCAAATATTCCGTGTGGTTCTCTTTCTTAGCATTTTTCTCTATGGCAACTGATTTGAAGACATTTTTCCAAGAGAGCAGATTTTATCACTGCTCCTGAGAACATGTAGAAAGCATTCTGTTCACCTTCATCTTTCACTCATATTCTTACTTCTCAGCCAAAGTGTGGATATTTCACCAAGTTTTACCGTTTTTTGCTGCTGTAGAATTTGGTGTTTAAATATAGAGCACACGTACTTCACATACAGTATCTGTCAAAATCCCACATCTGTCATGTGCTCAGCATGGAGGCAGATATCTCTGTCAAGTAGAAGAGCCAACTGGCCAATAGCCAAGTTTATCAAACAAGAAACTAATTGCCTGTATATTATTTTCTAATTTGGAAAAGAGGGAGGAAGGGACAGATATCTTCTCTATCTCAGCACGTGCCCTTTGGAATACCATTCACTCTGAAATACATCTGATCATGCTTACAACACCCTTAAAATGTGGCCTTTTCCAAAGGCCTTGGGTGAGAGTGGGTTATACATATACATACACATAGTATACAATATGCTTATTTATGTGTGTATTATTAGTAGTGGGTTGCAAATCCCGTTGCTACCGGTTTGCTTGTGTGTGCTCTCTCACGCGCATGACGCTTCTGCACATGCGCAGAAGTGGGTGGGTGGAGCCTCCCGCCACCGCCGCTATATATGCATGTATATGTGTTGAGCTTATACTGAACTCTGAGAGGTTCCCTATCAACAATTTCTTTTACTAAATTTATATGCGGCCCATTTCACAATTCGAGGTGACTTTAGGCAGCTGACAATGTAATAAAACAGGGAGATATTTCAACAATTATAAATATAACAACAGGTTAAGTCAATGAAGACAACGTCAGTAAAAAACACCAAATATAATTCTATTAAAACCCTAAATGTTAAAAACCTGGCACTGAAGTTAAATTTCCAAATCCTTGTTAAACCCCCTCATCAGCCTCATCCTATCCAGCACATGAGGGAAAAGCCATATCTTCAAAGCTTTGCAGAAAGCTAAAAGGATAGAGACCTGCTGGAACTTCAGGAGACAGAATGATATTCTATTTGCCACAGAAAAGGCACACTCCCTAGTTCCCATCAGGTGACAATATTTAGGGAAAGGGACTAGGAGTGCCCCCACCCTATCTGATCTGATAGTATTGTATATTTTGGATTTGTAGACTGAGTTCACATATAGTTCACATATTTGTAGACTGAGTTCACATATAGTTCACATATTTGTAGACTGAGTTCATACAACAGCATAATATGCCTAATGTAGCTTAGCATTATGGTAACTCCACCATTATGAGTTACAAGCGACATACAGTACTGTGCAAAAGTTGTGCAAAAATGCTGTAAATTAAGAAACCTTTCAGAAATAAAAGGGTTAATAGTTTATTTTTATCAATTATCAAAATGGAAAGTAAATGAACAGAAGAGAAATCCAAATCAAATCAATATTTGGTATAACCACCCTTTGCCTTCAAATCAGCATCCATTCTTACCCTTGCACAAAGTCAGGGATGTTGTAGGATTAGAGTCAGGTGTGCGATTAACCAATTATACCAGGCAGGTGGTAAAGATCATCAACATCATATGTAGGTTGAAACACAGTCATTAATTGAAACAGAAACAGCGGTGTAGGAAACTTAAAACTGGATGAACAGCCAAACTATGCTAGTAAGGTGAGGTTGTAAAAGACAGTTTCATGTCACAGGTGATACACCATGGCAAAACTGAGCACAGGAATAAGACAAAAGGTAGTTATACTGCCTCAGCAAGACCTCTCCCAGTCAAAGATTTCAAAGCAGACTAAGGTTTCAAGATGTGATATTCAAGCTCATTTGAAGAAGCGCAAAGAAAGGGGCAACATTGAGGACTGTAGATGCAGTGGTTGTCTAAGGAAACTTAATACAGCAGATGAAAGACATATCATGCTTACATCCCACATTGGAAGCTGTCCAGCAGTGCCATCAGCACAGAACTGGCAGAAACCAGTGGCTCCCAGGTACATCTTAATACTGTCTGGAGAAGTCTGGTCAGAAGTAGTCTTCATAGAAGAATTGCAGCCAAAAAAGGCATATCTTCGGCATGGAAGCAGGGCTAAGCAACTCAGGTTTGCACAAAAACATAGGAACTGAGATGCCAGAGAATGACAGCAGGTTCTCTGGACTGGTGAATCAAAAGTCTGAAATATTTGGCTACAGCAGGAGGCAGTTTGGTCACCAAAGGACCAGACAGCGGTACAATAATGACTGTCTGCAGGCAACAGTGAAGCATGGTGGAGAGGTTCCTTGCAAGTTTGGGACTGCATTTCTGCAAATGGAAATTTGGTCAGGTTCAATAGTGTCCTCAATACTGAGAAATACAGGAA
Source organism: Pseudoxenodon macrops (assembly GCA_032467955.1). Taxonomy (NCBI): domain Eukaryota; kingdom Metazoa; phylum Chordata; class Lepidosauria; order Squamata; family Pseudoxenodontidae; genus Pseudoxenodon; species Pseudoxenodon macrops. The sequence continues at coordinate 2,518 of JANHFT010002806.1, read as the reverse complement.
GATGCTTATCCATCATGCCATATCATCAGGGAGGCATATGATTGGCCCTTTATTTATACTGCAGTAGGACAATGGCCCCAAACATACAGCCATTAAGAACTATCTTCAGCATAAAGAAGGACAAGGAGTTCTTGAAGTGATAGCTTGGCCCGCACAGAGCCCTCATCTCAACACCATTGAATCTGTTTGGGATTACATGAAGAGTCAGAAGGATTTGAGGCAGCCTACATCCACAGAAATTCTGTGGCTAGTTCTCCAAGTTGTTTGGGACAACCTTGAAAGAACCTTGCCACATTCCTTCAAAACTGTGTGCAAGCGTACCTAGAAAACTGTTTTGAAGGGAAAGGTTGGTCACATCAGATATTGATTTGATTTGGATTTCTCTTCTGTTCACTTATTTTCCATTTTGTTAATTGATAAAAAATAAACTACTAACACTTCTATTTCTGAAAGTATTCTTAATTTATAGCATTTTTTTGCACAACTGGCTAACACTTTTGCACAGTACTTATTATATACTAAAGGTAGGCAACTTAAGAACAAAGCAGGACCTGAAGCATTTCTTGAAACTTTAGCACTGTCACTAACTAGAATTGGTAACAAATGAGGACTCCGCTTCTCACCATTTTGATGTGAAAATACTCAGAAATAGTGGTGTAATCTTAAAATATACTCAATACAATTAAAAAATTTCAATTCCATTCACAATCTGAAAACACAAGCTACTCATTTATTTTAACCTATGGTTTAACCATGGTTTAGTTTATATGAATGTAGCCCTAATCCATTTGATTTCCGCCAAATATATCCTCCACTTACAAACTCACTTAGTTTCCTTCAAAATCAATAATAAAAAATGATGAAATGCAATTGATTGAGTATCTAATTAATTGTTTTTTTCAGTAAAATTAAGTGTAGAACTTAAAATTGTCTTAGAGATACAGTACTGTTCAAGTAGTAAATTGGTTCCCAATCACAAATTGTAAGCTCATCTGATCAAATAACCCTTTTCAGACCTCTGTGCTAAAGGTAGCCAGGCATGCAGAGATCTTGAGGATAGAAACTCCTTGTATACTGTTGTATTTTGATTCAAAACTCTGTCCCTTGTGGGTCTCCTTTAAATAGATCAAAAGCTTATAAGGATCACCACATAAGCCAGAGATTGTCAACATGATGCCTTCAGGCACCATTGCCCACATGATGCCCTCAATGATGCCCATTGTATCCCAAACGAAACAAAATTTAATTCTTAAAAAAGTGACTGTTGTCATATGGAATCACCACATCTTGTATGACTTTAAGCTTGAAGCCACTTTACATGTCATAATTCTAATCCTCCTTATAGCGGCTGTAAGTGACATTTCTATTCTAAGAAGCATGTATAAAATGACAAAACCTGTCCTACATTTTATTATTCATGTTTATGCTCCTTTGCTAAGTTTCTTTCAATGCTATTTCTTACCAGGAGGCTTATTTAGCAGACAATCATTTTGAAAGTGCAATAAAAAAAAAACCATGCACATATATCTGAATGCATATCTGTAAGAGCTGAGTATGCCCCTGAGAAATTTTAAAATGGCTATTTTTGCAAATCTCCAGAAAGTCATTCGGGTGAGATGTCCATAAATTTAGGTCAGCTTTCTCCGCTGCATATTCTGCTCTTCAAGAAGCATCTCACAATCCTAGTGAGGTTAATTGGTTCGTAAACGCTCCCTGTGTCCTCGTGCCCACATCATGAAATAATATGACACTTCCTTCAGCATGAACAATTAAGACTATAATGCTGAAATGTATTCTTCTGATAACCTTCCTCCTCTGCTATTTGAATCAGAAGCATTGCTCATCATTTAATTATGATCTTACCAAAATGGAGATGCCTAGCCATACCCTATACAGGTATTATAGGTGTGCATCCCACTTCTGAGTAATGATAATTTGGTGGTGATTGTTGAGAAGGAGGTCGCTGGAGAATAATCCCATTTGCTGTTTGGCCTGTCCCTACAGAGTGAGTCCAAAATGAAGATTTACTGCTAAACTTCTCTTTCAAAGCAGAACCTCTAGCGGTGTAGGAGAGCCAGGAGAGACTGTCTTCTGGCCTTGTTTCTAGGAAACCAGGACCAGGAGTGGGAGGATTCCTTTTTTCGTAGGATGAGTGGTTTCCTTTGTGGTTTCCATGGTATTAGAATTGTGATAGCAGAAGGAGAGTTCGCTCCTTGCTCTTAGCTAAAAATCTCCCTGTTCAATATACAGGTAGCCCTCGACTTACGACCACAATTGAGCTCAAAAATTTCCATTGCTAAGTGAGCCAGTTGTTAACCCCATTTAATGGCCTTTCTTGACATCATTGTTAAGTGGATCACTACAGTTGTTAAATTAGACACACGGTCGTGGAGTGAATCTGGCTTCTCCATTGACTTTGCTTGTCAGAAGGTCTTCAAAAGGGAATCACGTGACCCTGCCAAGCATCTGAATTTCGATCAGGTGACCATGAGGGGATGCTGCAATGGTCATAAATGTG
>JANHFT010002805.1:159872-171561 GCA_032467955.1 Pseudoxenodon macrops | reverse complement strand
CGGAGAACCGGCAAATACCACCTCTGGCTGGCCCCAGAGTGGGGAGGGAATGGAGATTTTGCAATATCTTTCCCCTGGAGTGGGGTGAGAATGGAGATTCTGCAGTATCCATCTCCAGCCACTCCCACCAAGCCACGCCTGCCAAGCCACACCGCACCCAACAACCCACACCCACAGAACTGGTAGTAAAAAAAATTGGATTTTATCATTGCCCCAAAGGTGCAAAATAGATGGATTAGCCAGCTCCTCCTTCTCCTTCTTAAAAAAATAATTAATTATAAATTGCTTCTCCTGATGAATCTAGCCCATGGGATAATTATTACTTAATGGGCAGAAGTCAAGAAGTGGCAAAGTTGCAGAAACATTGACAGGAGGAAGAAGAATAGGCAATTAATTTTTAACCCCAGAAGCTTTTTTTTTTAAATAAAAGGGTAGTGCCCCAAATTGGTAGGATTCCTGGCTATTATTTATTTGCTCAGTATAATATTATTGAACTGTACGGTGCAAATAAAAATGTGTCTGCACAAATGGGGAACAATTGCTTGGAGAGTTTGGGAATACAAGGCGGTGAAGAGCCCTTGAAGAAATCAGACATGTGCCTTTTCTCTCTCTCGTGTGCTAGCTAGAGGACTTGTAAGTAACAGTTCCTGCTATTCTCCCAGGAAGATTGAGAACAATTTAAACTCAGGGTTTCCCCTTTGTCTACACCCGACTAGGCAAAGCAAAGTCTCATGAAGGTAATCAGATGTTTTCCTTGCCTCAGAGAAATAAACAAACAAAACATTCTTTGCCAAGATCAATTCACCAGTCCCATTTTGCTATGACAGGAAAATAGCCATGTGAAATCTCTGCTTTCTCACAGAAGGGAGTAAACAAAACATTTCAACCTGGTCCCTTGACTTCAGGGCACGGGACTGTAAATTTTCTGATCACTGTGGGAGAAAATACATCCAATCTCCTTAGGGCCAACAGCCTGGCTGGCTGCTCCTTAATAAAGCCCAGCTGAAAATCCCATCTTCCAGGGTCTGGCAGGGGAAGGCTGGACCAAAAAGAGGATTCAAACTTGAGCTTCTGGGCCCAAAGACATTGGGCAGTTGTTTTAAAAGCAGATCACCTTCCTTTTTTGTATTAAAAAATGTAACGTTCAAGTTGGAATTTAGAAAAGAATATGCTTAGAAGTAAAGGGACTAGGATTCCTAGGATGTTCCATTGTCATTGCTAAGGGATGTCCTGGCTCAGAATAAAGGAGGTTGTAGTTTAAAACGGCACCAGGATGGAGAAAACTAGTGTAGATTTTGTTTTCTTCTTCTTTGGTTAAATAAGGAAGAACACTGGCATGAATTGTCAAAGAAACTGGAAAAGAGATCTAGACCTCCTGGAATGAAAATCATTCTGCCAAACTCAGCTTCAGTCATAGAAATTCACTAAATGGATTTGAGCCAGTCACTGTCTCTTAGTCCAATTCTCCCATGGGGATATTAAAGTCGGGAAAAATAGGAGGAAAAGGGATGCAGTCTATACTGTCTTGATGTCCTGGAGGAAGAGCAAGGTATAAATCTAATAAACAAGCATGTTTGTAATCAGCAGGAGTGACGTATTAAAAATCAAAATAGACATTCACACAGTGTTTTATAAACAAGCCATATTAGCATGGTTAACAATGTTTTTATTTATTTATTCTTTATTTTATTTAGTTTGTCAAACATGTATGAGATAACAGGTATAAGTATAAACATGGACATGAGCACAGGAAATGAATACAAATAAATGGGGACAGTAGGACAGGATGGTAGGCATGTTGGTGCGCTTATGCACACCCCCTTACAGACCCCTTAGGAATGGGGTGAGCTCCATGGTAGACAGTATAAGGTTGAAGCTACGGGGGTTTGAAGCTATAACAACGGAGTCAGATAGAGCATTCCAGGTATTGACCATTCTATTGCTGAAGTCATATTTTCTGCAATCGAGTTTGGAGTGGTTTACCTTGAGTTTGTATTTATTGTTTGCCTGTGTATTATTGTGGTTGAAGCTGAAGACAGGTAGGATGTTGTAGCAGAGAATTTTGTGTACTATGCTTAGGTCAGACCGTAGCAGGCGTAGTTCAAAGTTGTCTAAGGCCAAAATTTCAAGCCTGGTGGCATAAGGTATTCTATTTCACATATATATATGTATATATATATTACATAAATATATAACAGGTGGATTCATTCTATTCCCAAAGCCAACATCTAACTAAGCCCCAATATTCAACCCCCATTGTACCCCATGATCATGATATTCAAAAGCAAAATATCCAATTTTAGATACCATGCTGTTTATCTTTGGGAACAAATTAAAAGTAAAACCGGAGATATTACATCTTGTTTCCACCTTTATACCATGTCATCCAACTCCTCTAAAGCGATGAAATAAGCTGTTTTGGACTAGGTAATATGATGTGTTATTGGGATGCCTAGGCCTTTGGAAGCTAAAATAACTGTGGTGGGGGATGGGGGTGCGATCTTAACCTTTAAACTGAAGAAAGTTGCTTGCTCTGGCCTAACATTAAGGAAGACTAGCAACTATGTCTTCCGTCCGAATGATGCTACTGTTAAGTTTCAGGTCAATCTCTCTTTAAAGCAAATGACAGCAGCCTAGGGAGAAAGGGGTTGTAGAGCAACATGGTGGCCAAAGCTCAGTTTATATGGGTTTGGACCTGACTTTAAGATCTTATGCCCATTATGCATGTCATGCTACTCTCTTTCTTTTTTAATAGTTTTTCTGCAGTTCATGGACAGTATGATAAAGTTTGACTTAGTCAGATTCTAGTAGAGAAAGCTGTACTCTGCCTTTCATTGCTGGACTTGGCTTTGGCCTCTTCATCCTCCACTAATTTTGGCTTGAGGAAAATCGGGGAGCCTTCCTAGTGATGCAGGCAGTTCGCTTACACACTGAACTAAGTGGTCTTTTGTGTATGTGTTTGTGCAGACTTCATTGTTTGCTTGATTGATTGGTCTTGAATGCCATTGTATTTCACAAATTCTCCCATTGCTTTACAGCACGCCAATAAACAGTGAAGTGTCCATGGTAATTAGATTAAGAATTAATTAAATCATTTAAAGTTGAATGAAAATGTTCAAGGTGTTAATCGTGAAAACTATTTATTAGCAGCAGGGGCATCGTGACACTGACCAACAGACAGAACTACGAAGAGCCCTTCAGAAAATGATTAAAACAATGAAGCAAATTTAATTTTTGCTGGAAGGCTGTTCTGTAGAACTTGATCCATAACAGAGAAATAGCGTGGCCTATTCCTACTTTGGGAGTGGAGAGTCCCTGAGTGTTTTTCCAAAGATGGGCACATTGGACCGTTTTGACTGGACAAAGCAGTCCAGCAAGTATCTTGGTTCCCAGCCAGATAGAGCTGTATAGGTTAGAACCATCATTTTAAGGGATCTGGAAAACCTCTGGCAATCAAAGCCCACAGCACAGGCCTAATATATGCTTGGTAACAAGTAATAACAAATAACCTGCTGCATTTTATACCAACTGCAGTTTCCAAAAAACCAATGCACTTTATTCAGAATATAGTTTAATAGTCTCTACTGCATATTAGAGCTGTCCTCTGCTTATTATGCTTTCCTGCACCATTTTCCTAGTCAAACAGCATTAGGAGTGGTTGCAGGGCAGACATGAAAGAGCTACTAAGCATCTGACCACTGAGGAATGGCTAGTAAAATAAAATACTGCAAGATTGTCATTAGGAAATGATGCAGAGGTGGGTTCCTACCGGTTTGGATCAGTTCTATGGAACCGTTAGTAAGTTGGCAGCCTGGTTCACTGGAACCGGCAGCGACCTGGGCCTGCCACGCCCCTGAGCTGGTTTTCTTAGTGGCACCAAGTGCCCCGCCATCTTGTTTTTTGCTTCTGCACATGTGCAGAAGCTTTTTTTTAAAGCTTCTGCACGTCCCTGGTTGAACCGGCAGTAACAGGATCCAGAACCCACCCCTGAAACGATGGTTAGATTATTCTATGTTCTAAGGTGCTCAGTAACAGTACAGAGATATCTCCTGCCACTAGCATTTTTCCATAGTCTTCACGCTTTTCTTCTTCCTATTGTGGATGAGATGAATGTTCTGCTTGATAGATTAGAACCAGAGATGAGTAACTCAGGAAAGCACTGGAGCAAATAATCTCTTGGTGTTTTATTGAGTTCAATTCACAGGCATCATTTCCTGACAAGGATTTGGAAATTACATTCTACATCCTTAAGATTAAAGTGGATCTAGTTCCATCAACTGTTTGGAAAAGCTTCAATTTGTTTAGCATTTTCCTTAACACCTGCTTTCAGTACAAGGGTTCAAGTATGGGACAGAACAAGTTGCAGCAGAGCTCTCTGGGCACTAAAGCAACAGGGCTTCCAATGATGAGACAGCTAAAGTGCTCAGTTGCCCAGGCTATGGCAACTGAGTGTTCGAGAAAGGGAAGAGGTGGGTCACATAGACACAAATCAGTGGTGTTTTTTTTTTAGGAGATGAGAGAGCAGCCACCATGAATCACCTGGAAAGCTACAAGACCCTCTAAAGATGCCTCTTCCATTGCATGGACTGGCACCTTCTCTTGCCCTTCTTTTAGATAATCTGTAGAAGGTAACCCTCCCTCCCTCCCTGCTACTTCTCCTTCTGGGACAGGGGCCATGCGACTAGGATTGCTGAAGCCCTGCAGCCAGGAGGCCACTGCACCCCAGGGAAACCATCTTCCCTGTTTTCAATATAAGTAGGCCCTTCACACATAGGGGGCTTCTTTCTAGTCTATACCCACAGTGCCTTGGACACCTAAGAGGAATTAAGGATGGGCAAACTGGTAGTGACCATTTCATCTCTTTTGTAAAATAATGTTAAGTCTATTTTTGACGATACAGTTCTGTCTCAAAGTACAGAGGAGGAATCATGTGGCTGCTTTAGACAGCTGTTGTTAGAATTGTTAAAATAGTTTTATGTTGTCACTAGGGATTTTAGGATATCCACCCAGGACAATGATAAGGGAGGGGTGTGTGTCAAGAAGTTGGTTGTGACTCTGCAACATTTTTTGGTGTGTCTAGTGTGAGTGATGGTGTGAGGCTTCGTGGCTGCCATTTTGACTGTTCTAAATTGCCTTGCAGACCTTCCTGCATCCACCCCTGTATGCAGAGTGCAGAAATTACAGGCTGCAAGCTAATGGGAAACTTGGCATTTCATGCTAGAAGAATAAAAAAAGATAAGTGCCAGCAAAGCCTTTAGCTTATAAAGACAACACAACTCTCTCTCTCTCTCTCTCTTTCCCTCCCCCCTCTCTCACACACACAAAGTAATCAAATATGTATCACTTAGGATCTTTATATACCCCGTAGAAGTTACAGAGGAAGAAGGAGGAAGAGTAGACCTTTTTTTAATAGAAGTTGTTATATTAGAGCCTTCACATGAACAGATAAGTCAGCCCTTTCTTTAAATCAGTGTTTCTCAAACTTGGCAACTTTAAGATGTGTGGACTTCAATTTCCAGAATTCTGGCTGGGGAATTCTGGGAGCTGAAGTCCACGTAAGTTAAGTCTGAGAAACAATACACTAGGTTGAGAACTTCCTTTTCCAAAGTTTTGATCCTGTTTTGGGCATCCTGAGAGATTCAGCCCACTTATAACCCTCAATCTTGACTGATGTACAACTCAAAACCTGTTGGTATGACATGACTTGTTGCAGAATTCTTCTTCCCAAACTTGGATAATTGAATTCACTTGTGCCTTGCCTGTTTCCCATCTTCCCCTACCTAATTCACTGTGTATAACTCTTTGTTTTTGTTTTGTTTCATTTGTAACCAACTCTTCCTGCAAAGAGTTTTAGGGTAATTTACATCTGGCTTCCAGGTGGTCTCTAATCCAGGGACCCCTCAGAACCAGCCCTTCTCCTCCTTAGCAGTTGAATAGCCTCAAAGGTTGCCAGATTTCTAACTGGCTCTGGAGTTTTAACAGCCGTATGACGTGCAGAAGTTAAGCATGGAAAGCTTCCTATCGAGAGCAACTTCCAGCTTCAATTAGCAGTTGCATGTCAGGCTGCTGTAAAAGGGGCAGGATCCAAGCCAATACAAACAGCTGTCAGCCCTGACTTTATCTTCTCACGTGCTTTCACATTTTTATAAACCCTTTCCCTGAGAGAAAGCAGTTCTAAGAGCATGGAGAGGGAGGATGAGGGGAAATGATAAACAAAGATGGAAGTAATTAAGAGTATAATAAACGAATTGGAGGCCAAAAAGAAAAGGTTAGGAGTATTATGTGTTTGATCAGGGGGAAGCATAACTGGAGAACTCACACAGTCTCAGACATCCATATAGCATGTATGTCCCTCTGTGTGTGCGCGTGCGCGTGTGTGTGTTCCCTGCTGTGGATTGCACATGGCCTTGAAAGTCTTGGGTGCAGCTCCACAGACTATTCAAACATTGCCACCAAGATATAATTGTTCATATCCTAAAAATGCACAGAAACTAACTCTGATTAATTCTAATTTCCTTTTCGTTCAACATCAAAACATAATTGTCAGCTTTTGCCCTGTCCCTGTCTACTTCTTTCCTCTGGCTCCACATATTTTTGCACTGTGGTTCTGTTCAGTAAATTCCTAAGCCAAGTCTCCCTGTTCCATATGCAAGCTGATATATTGCCCAATTTCCCCCCTCCCTTTTTTTCAACAAACCAACCTAGAATGACCTTTCATGTTTTAGCTTGAACTTAGTAGTCTCCATCACCTCTACAACCATGTTGCTTTGAAACTCCTCTTTTAAGTGGAACATGGAACCTGTGTCTTGTTCCCCCTCCTCTTGACCTGATGAACTTACTTCACTCTTCTTCACTCCTGATAGTGAGAAAGCCCCTGTTTTACACCAGGTGGCAACTGATCTACCCTATTTTTCTTGAAGCCTCTAAAAGCTTCAAGGCAAGTACCATATATTTCACAACATGGCAATCATTTGGTGCCCTCGGGACATAGTCCAAATGATGACAATAGCTTCGCAGGACAAACAAATATGCCCCACAGCCTATTTATAGGCTTTCTTCTAGGTTTGGATGTGCTGCACATAGATAACCACACCAAACTTGAGTTAGGCAATTCATTATATCTCAACAGTCTGCAGAAACTAATTTTTTCTTCTTTCTTTATATCAACACACACTGAGTCTCTGGAAAGCTCAGTTCTCTTTCTGTTTTGGTAATTTCTCCAATGCTGCCTGGGAATCCTGGAAGTTGAAATCCACACATCTTATACATGTCAAGGTTGAGAAACACTGAACTAGAGGCTTCAATTCATACCTATCATTTAAACTATATCATAGCTTGGTGTGTGTGTGGCTAGAGACGAATACTGAAAAATCTCCATTATCACCCCACTCCAGGGGAAGGATACTGCAAAATCTCCATTCCCACTCCACTCTGGGGCCAGCCAGAGTGGGTATTTGCCGGTTCTCTGAAATGCTCAAAATCTCCGCTACCGGTTCTCCAGAACCTGTCAGAACCTACTGGATTTCACCCCTGGGTATGGTGTATGGTGCTAGTTACGAAATAGCATTTCTCACAGAAATGGCAATGATTTTTGGATTTGTGAATGGATGCGAGGTTATGGGCAAAAGTAAATTGTATACATATTTTCATAGGTGAGGATGAGGAACTACGAATTTGCCTGTATTTATTGCAAGGAGTCACTTCTTTAAATATTTTTTCCTTTGTCTTTTCTTTTTTTCTTTTGAAGTTTGTATTTCTTTCTTTTCTTTTCTGATTACAATTTGTATTATCTTTTAGTATTGTAAAACTCCTTAATAAAATGTATTAAAATAATAAAATAGCTTTTTGTAGCAACATAAGGACCTGGACTGCATAGACAGTTATCAAAAAGTTCCTAATAGCAGGAGTGGAAAATGCTGTACGGTATTTGCCAAATATTTTGCTTTTCTACCACCATCACCCGCCCAATTCCTCACTACTAGTAAATTCCCTGAGGTAATTGAGCTGAAATCCTAAAACTATAGGATTTCCAGTTGCCTATCCCTGATAGTAACCACTATCAAAATTATTATTTGTAATTTTGGAAGGGAAGAGTTGTCATTTTCACATTTGCCCTCTAATATTTTCAATAAATAGGATATAAGAAAATAGGATTTTCCTGAAACAGATGAATTAAATGGGGAATGTTGTTTAGATTACACTGAAAAATTGCATAGAAATGTAGTTGGTTTTTCCTAGTGGAGTGTCTTGGTATGAGGCAAAAACAGATAACACCATGATCACATAACATAAGTCCTACTCTTCTGTTTTATGTGTATTATGAGATACATGTATAAAGGGAAAGGGCTCTGATTGGGCAGTCACAACCACCATTTTGTCTTTTCTGTCATCCTTTCCTCCCGCTATGAATGCCCCTGCTTCTGTTGCTGCAAAGATAGTGTACTTCTGCCCAACTTGGCTGGGTTCATTAAACCATTGTGTGGTTTGTTTGGATTTTGTTCAGCACCTTGTGAAATCAGCTACTGTAGTTTCTCAACCATAATTTATAGTTCAGTGTATTTTGTGAACCCAGTTACTTTTATAACCTGAATGGCTAATATATCAGATTTTATTCTCACGTTTCTCAACTCTTGATGGATCTGTAAAAGTCCAGTTATCATTCATATGAGGAAAACAAACTACGAAAAGTTAAATGGTCTTCTTTGAATGCAGGATCCTAAATTGTTTCCTGATTTATCCAGTCCTTAAGCCATCACTGGCTCCTATGCAAAAAAAAAGAAAAAAGTCCATAATATTAAAGAGAACACGTCTTACTATTGCTTTTAGGAATGACAACATGCTTATTAAGCAAGGGGAAATCCCAGCTCATAAACAAACCAGATTAAGAGTGCTATCCATTGCATCAACCCAATAAAAGTTGCTATTCTGATCAACAGTTATGTCATCACTTGTGGTTGAAAGGTTATTGAAACATGGACGGCACGCCAATGCCACAGAGCACTGTTGAGTAATATGAATCACTGAACCTTTGCACCCCATAGAATGTTTTTCCTCCTCTATCGTCACTAAATTAGGATATGCTCTCTAGATAATTTTTGGGAATAAAAAACTACGTGGCATAGAGAGCTATCCTACAGTTACTTTCCATATTTGAAATAAACAAACAAGAGGGGTAAGAATGGATTTAATGCACAAGCAACTTTTGTAATTTTGAATTTCTCTTCCTTAATAGGTAATTTTGTCACCAACGACATCACATGACAATGGATTTAGTAGATAAGTAGTAGCCTTGCAGCCAATTAAATGAAATTATGCCACTAGAGGGAAATAGAGCTGTTTAGAATCTGGAGTCTTTGATTACCAAAGTTAGGAACCACATTTCTAGTCTCATCTGAACAAAAAATAAATATTCTGCAACAAAATGATGCATTGGTCTTGTTATGAAACACAATCATATCATATAATTCTTGCATCACACAGGAGTGATTCTGGGGCAAGAAAGTTTGTTTTAGAATCATTATAACGACTCAGTGGTATGTTGTAATCTGTGACTGAAAAAAACGTAGTAAGTAGAAAATGGGGATTCAAGTTTGATGTGTTGATTAGAACTGAATGAAGCAAGTTGCACTTGATGAGGCCTGAGAAGTGTTTAGTCGAGGTAGTCCTCGACTTACGACCACAATTGAGCCCAAACTTTCTGTTGCTAAGTGATATATTTGTTAAGTGAATTTTGCCCCATTTTATGACCTTTCTTGCTTCAGTTGTTAAGTGAATCACTGAAGTTGATAAGTTAGTAACCTGTTTGTTAAGGGAATCTGGCTTCCCCATTGACTTTGCTTGTCAGAAGGTTGCAAAAGTTGATCACATGATCTTGGGACATAGCGACGGTCATAAATATGAACCAGTTGCCAAGCATCTGAATTTTTTTTTGATAAAGTTTTTATTCAGACAAAACATTTAAAAACATTGGACATGGTGTGGCCATCCTGATTTGGTTATTTCATTTACATCTTGTTTACATAACAACAACTACTGTTTTGCTTCTCTTACATCATTACTCTGATCTTATGTACATGACCCTTGTCCTTAATTATTTACATTTCAAGCTCTTATCACATTTCCACTCTTCACTTCTTGAATCTCTACTTCTTCATTTCCTTTTTCCTCCTTGCCATCCATTGATACCATTTGTCCCATACTTCGTAATATTCTTGCCTCATTTTTTCCCTTTAATTTCTAAGGTGAGTCTGTCCATTTCTGCACATGCTAATTTTTTTTTTTTATTTCCTCTTCCGGTGGTGTATTTTCATTTTTCCAATATTGTGCGCATATTCCCAGATTTCTGACCTGAGATTGTACCTTTATTTTTTTAAGGCTAACTGTAAAGTGATAGATTTTCTCAGTGGCTTTGTGGGATGGGTTTAAATTAAACTCTCTATGGTGCTGGTGAGTATTATAATGTGCAGAACCATCTTCAAGGGCAGTTTAGCCATGTGGACCCAAGGCAGCCAATCAAAGCAGCTTGTCGGTGTGTGATGGATGCAGCAGTTTGTGACTGTCAACACACAGAGTCACACCCTTGCCCGTTTCTGTATTGCTAATCATTATCTGGATGGATTGTGTTTTTGCTGCGGAGAGTGTTTTTGTACAGGGGGTGCATAAGTTACTGCTGTGTAGGCACACCATACCGTCATCTGTGGGTCTGTCTGCCTGCTTCTGCAAGCAATGTCCTCCCTTCCCCCGCACCCAAAAAAAAATACCCTGTGACCTTGCTGGGTTCCCCTACACTCCCCTCTATTCTTGGGGATTCCGGGATCTAATTACTTGCCAGCCACTGGGGGAAAGGATTTCCCAGAAGAGCTTAAAATACCCAGCATGCCATACAGAGAAGGGACTAGAACATGGATGGATTCCCCTTCCTAAAGCACAGGGGAAGAGGGGGAGCTTGGGCTGGAGGGGAGCTTAATGGCTAGGGTGTGCATGCCACGTTCCCTGCTATAGATACCCTGCTGCCGTTCTCGCTGTAGTTGCTTTACCGTCCTTTCCTTCAACTATGAAAATGTAGCTCATGTGTACATGTGAAAGGGAGGGGGGTGCATAAAGAAACAGCAAGAGCCTTGGCCAAAGGACAATTCATTCCTTTGGGCAGCGGCAGCAGCCTTGGCTATAAAAGGCAAAGCTCCAGACATCACTCTGGTTTCTCTGTACATGCGCGTGTGCCCGACTGGATAAAGAGACACACACCCACTCTGTGTGCTTGCTTAGGCACGTGGACATACGTGCATGGACCATAAGGGATATGCAACTAGTGAAGATGTCAGGGACCTGAGTCTTCCTGGAACTGGGCGGGTTGTGTACATCAGGCAGGAGGGTTTCTGGTGAGTCATTCAGCCTGAGTCCTCCTGGGGAGTCTGGTGTCTTCCACGGGAAGTTTTCCGTAGCTCAAGTACGGGAATCCATAACTCAAGTCATGTTGGTTATTCTGGGTTTTGAGAGGTATGGTGGTAGCCAAAAAAGCTAATACAATCCTAAACTGCATTAATAGAGGGATACAATCCAGATCTAGGGAGGAATTAATACCACTCTACAAAGCCTTGATTAGACCACACCTGGAGTACTGCATCCAGTTTTGGTCACCACACTACAAAAAAGATGTTGAGACTCTGGAAAGAGTCCAGAGGAGAGCAAC
>JANHFT010002805.1:125881-143599 GCA_032467955.1 Pseudoxenodon macrops | reverse complement strand
GAGTATAAGATGCACCCAAATTATCAGCCCCAATTAGGGGGAGAAAAGGTGCATCTTATACTCAGAAAAATACGGTATATACAGGTTATTATGTTATTGCAGGCAAGCCTTTCATGTTTTATCTCTTACACGGCCATGCACATACATACATACACAGGTAGTTTGGGTTCAACCACAATTGAACCCAAAATTTATGTTGCTAAGTGAGCAGAGAGCGCCAAGCACTCCTCATTTCAACCCTGAGCTACAAATATTCTCCTTTATTGATGTGAAATGTATATTACTCCGCTTCAAAGTGTACTCAGTGACCCTATTCCATTTGTAAGCCTTCCATTCTTTTGAGAGAAGGTCTAGGCATCTGTAGACATCAGGATTTACGTGACATGGTCGTCAAATGCAGGGGTCTGACTTTCCTTCAGTCAAGATCCATTGGGTGTTTCTCTCCCCTTTGTACCTCCAAGAGCCATAGGAGGAGTGTAATTATATTATTGGAAGGAATAGGGCCATTTAATTTTTTTTTATTTTTTGGGTAGGATTAATATAAACTCATGATCGATAGACTAATTTGATAGAAGCTCAAGTGGCATCCATAGTGCTTCTCCCTCCAGTTTCCCCCCACAACTAGAAAATATTGTTGAAGCAGATTAAGCTGAGGGTGACCAACCCAAAGTCATTTGCTAAGTTGTCAGGGCTGAGGGTAAATTCAGGTTTCCTTCCTCTGGATCTTAACCACGGTTAGAAATTTAATATTAAAAAAAAAATCACATAATTGAAAATTGTCATGGTTTGGGCTCAGATTTCAGCAGCAAGATTGTGAGAGTGTTGAAAGTGCCAAAAAGTATTTTTGCGGTTGCATGTGGCCCGCTATTTCCCCACTGCTCTAATACAGTTTCCTCAACTGTTTAAAATCCTTCCCAAGAGAGAAATAAGTATGAAGGTGTTATCTCAATAATCTTGTGGTACTTTAGTTTCAGCTGAGTATTTCATGATTCTGCCAACTATGCATGTTTCCTCAGATAAAACGGCCGTTGCCAGGGAAAGTTACTTTTATCCATTACTTATTTTATTTTTTTACAAGGGTTTTTTTCTTACAAGGGAGACAAAAGATGCCTCACAAAGCCAAAATACAATAAATAACATTTGGATACAGTAATAGAAGGGGGGAAAAAATAGAATTTCCAGGGGCTGGGGAAGAAAAGAGGTAAAGGCTTTAAGGCCTTCAGCCAACAGCTATCCTTGACTAAAATGGATATGATCTACATATCTGAGGCATAAACTTTGTGGCCAGCTACTAATTTCCTAGTGTTTGAGCTAATCTAGCAATTTCGTCTGCCTGGAAGTAGATGGAAATATTTTGTTTTTCCTGTCAGTTCATCCTCAAGGTAAGCTGTACTTGTTGGAAACCTTTGCAGGAAACCAGTAGGCACTGTTGTAATATTCTTTTTTTAAATATATACTGTATTTTTTGGACTATAAGATGCACCAGTGTATAAGACGCACCAAGATTTTGAAGAGGTAAGAAAAAAAAGTTTTTGCCTTCCCCCAGCCCCCAGGAGCACTCTGCAGGCCTCCCAAATCCTCTGCGTGCCCCGTTATTTGCAAAAATGGTTCAATTTTTTGCAAAAAATGGGGCGCAGGGGTGGGGCTTTGGGAGGCCAAAAATAGCTGTATTCGGTGTATAAGATGTACCAACATTTCAACCCTCTTTTAGGGGGGGGGAAGGTGTGAATTATACTCCAAAAAATACAGTATATACTGTATATACCTTTAGGTCAATTTTGATTCCTGGTGACTGCCTGGACTAGTCTCAGCAGTTTTCTTAGAATGGTTTTTTTGGAAACCATGGCCTGTTTTCTAGGGCTGTGACAGAGTGATTGGCCCAAAGTCACTCAGCTGGCTTTGTGCCTAAAGTGGGACTAAAACTCGCAATCTCTCAATCTTTAGCCTGGTCCCTTAAGCACTACACCAAACTGGCTCTACATCTCTTTCTGTAGAATGACTGGAGTTATTTGCTGCAAAAATCCAAAGGACGGCAGCTGAGGACATTTTCTGATCCTAGCTTTTCCCTAAGTATTAAAACTCATACAGTATGCATTGTTTAGTGAAAATGTATTTAGAAGCGAGCTTTTTGAGATCATCTACATGGAGTATATGGATGGCTAGTTGTGAAGTTGGCATGAACTAAAAGTAGACTTACCTACGCATCTCTGAATGAATGATGCTACTTTGTATATCATTGATCCATTTGCTTAATTCTGCAATAACGATGGTAATGGCAATATCAGTTTTGGGTTTGCAATTTATATTTCCAGCACAGCCTTCTAAACCATTTAAAACTTTTAACAAAGCTGTGAACAAATCTTTCATATGATTGCATCTACAGTTTCCATCTCTTTCCACCAACATCTGTTTCAATTTTCAATTAATATAGCAAATTGGGAACATTGTGTTTGTTTTAACACAATGGGATTCCTTAATTCCAAGTTTTCGTGATTATTTTTCTAATAGCTAATTTTATATGCTAGGCATTAGAAACGTTTTAAGGTACTAGGCGCCAAACAAACAAGATATCAACCCTCAGAAGAGTTCAGTGTTCTTACTGCAAAATCTGGCAGCATTATTGTCTGAAGTGATACATCAATTAAGTTTCATTCCAGTTTTTATCCAGTTATTTTTTCGTTCAATTTTCACTATGCAGAGGCACCAAATAAATTTCCACATTTTATCTCATAGTGTTTTCTTGCCATAAACAGACACACTGTTAAAAATTAGAATTCTTACTTTGGAAATATTGAAAAAGTATTAAACACTCTAGCCTATTTTCAGCACATTACAAAGTTTCTTAAGAATATCACCTGATCTCACCACCAATATCAGGAAACATCCACTATTATCTGGGTCTGGAGGGGAGATGACTTCTGACAGATGACTAGAGGTGTCATTTTCTAAAAACTGATAGGAAGAGAGCTGATCTATGAATGGTTCAGGGGATGTCTTCTCTTTTATCAAGTAGCTTCCACCCCTCCCCCCATGGATCCTAAGGTAGGGAAAAAACTGGTTCACAAAGTTGAAGAGCTCCCTGTTTTACCAGGGAGCTGGGGAATTCTGGGAGTTGGAGTCCATATATTTTATAATTGCAAAGTTTGAAAAACACTGGCAAAATGATCTCTAAGCTTTCTTCTCATCTGTATATTCTATGATTCTATAATTGGGGAAAGTTGGAAGAAGCACTGCAATGGCAAACTCAGGAGCAATAGTAAGGGAAGTATAGTAGCAGTGGCAACATGGGCCCTTCTTGCCTGTCAGGCTGTTTTTATTCCTACTGGCTCCCATTTGGGGGGGGGGTGTCTGCTGAAAGCAAACATAAAAAGAGAGCCAGTCTAAGGTAGTGGTTAAGGCACAAGGCTAGAAACTAAGAGACTAAGTTCTAGTCCAGTCTTAAATACAAAGTCAGCTGGGTGAGCTTGGGCCAGTCACTTCCATTCTGTCCTCGGAAGGAGAGAATGGCAAATCACTTTCAAAACATCACCAGCAGTGACTAGTCCCAGCAGTCACCAGGAATCAACACAGCCTTAAAGGAACTACAACAAAAGAAGATTTACAAAGCCCCAGATATAATTCTTGTAGCTATGAACTGCAAGCTTCACAACTAAGGGCATTGAACACACTGTCCCAATGCCCTTAGCTGCACAAGCAACCAAGCTATGCATACCACTATCCCACCCTGGTGCATTGTCTGCTGCTAGTGTTTACAAAAAGAGTGAAATAGCTATTAGCAGAGTTTCTTTGGCTACGTGCTCTGAAACTATTGCCACACATTCTGACATGCTCCGAAGTATATGAATAGGGGACTATTGGGAGCTCTCCTTATGTGCTTAGAATGAATAGATAATGGACTTACAGTAAGGAGACAGTGAATTGAAGATGCCCCTGAATAAATGGGGCTGACTTTGTGACTGAGATTTCCCATGAAATGTCTCAGAAGAAAGGTGACAACATGAGATCACCTACATATACTTCATATAACAGCTTCTAATGAGAGTAGCTGTAAGGTGCCTTGGTTATTCCTCCTCTCCTCTCCCCTCCCCTCCCCTCCCTTCTTTCCTTTCACTTCTTTGCCACTTCTTTGCCACCCAGGTTACCATAGCCTTCATGAGATTGGTGTGAATCAGGGCATGGAGGAGAGCTATTTCCCAGATACTTTTTTGCCTTCCTTAATATGCCCAATCATGCATATCTGTGATGGAATAGTTGTGCATGTGCACGTTTGCACATGCACACACATTTGTGCATGTCCATGCATGTGTATGTCCGTGCATGCATGCATGTCTGTGAATTTGCAAGTTCATGCGCGCACGTGCACTTTTCAGTTTGATCATGCGCGTGCACACACAGTTTGGGCACTTGGTGTCAAAAAGGTTCGCCATCATTGCTCTAGAATATCCAATGGTATATCTATTAGGTTAGTAGGATATAGCTTTAGTCTGGCTAGATTCTGTCTATTAGATGAAAGCAGATGAAGAATGGATCTCACTATGTTTTCTTTGGGCTTAGGACTGACACTGTCTGAAGGGACTAGTGATTCATGAAGCTTTGCTGCTGACTCACAAGATACCAGACACTTTCTGGAAGGAATAAGCAGAGACTCTGTATTCCCACAAATGATCTGTTGACCTGCTAGAATTATTGGAAAGAATTCCTTGAGTCAATGGTTGATTGTGTTACACATATTGTGGGAACTGGATCATTTCATTGAAGTCAGATAGAACAATCCTTAACCAATCAGATGGACATTTGAGAGATCTTAGACCAGTGATGGCGAACCTTTTAGACATTGAGTGCCCAAATGGTGAGCGTGTGCATGCCCAAGCTGAAAGGTGCACACACACACACACATGAATGTGAGCATGTGCGGACATGCACACATACACAGGCATGCGTGAACATGCACATGCATGGATATGCACACACGTGCGCATACACAAATATGAACATGCCTGAACATGAGTGTGCATGCATGAACATGCATGCATGCACACATGAACATACATGCATGCACACATGAACATGAGTACGCACATGCATACATATGTGCACTTGCACAGCAGAGACTCAAAGACCAGCGGGGCAACCCAACACTGGCAGCACAGCAAGAGGTAAGGTCTTTTTCTTTTGTGAGCTTCTGTTTTGTCATTTGCAGGTAAACAGAAGCTCATAAGAGAAACATCATGGACCTGGGGTGACGGGGTGTGTGCCAGCAGAGACAGCTCTGTGTGCCACTTCTGGCATGCATGCCATAGGTTCACCATCACAGGATTAGACTAAGGCTGAACTCTCTCTCTCTCTCTCTCTCTCCGTTATCTCTCCACTTTGCCTTTGGAGATGGTCTTTCCTAGAGTCTTACTGATGTCCACAGAAGACCCAGCTATACACCCATCCTTTCTGGTTAATTTTAAGATGGTATTTTATGGGTGGATCAAAACTGGCATAGAATTTTCTCGATATAGAGCTCTTTCAATCCTTGAATAAGTGATACCTAGATTGCTCCTGAACTACACCAGTCTTAAAATAGCATCATTAATTTTTCACTCATTTTCATGACGGTAGGTTTCCAGGGACTGGAGGGTTTTTGTGGGATTGGTAGTTTTCAGATGTCCAACAATTCTGCAGTCCATTCCTTCTGTTGTGATAGGCAAAGGAAACCAAAGATCCAACCTTATTGTTGTTGCAGACACTGCCTAGTTAGTACCCAGAACACACCTACCTATTGAGGACATGGTCTCACGATTTCTCTGCATAATGTTAGCTAGGAAAGGATCAAGTTTTCCCGTTAACAACTCTGCTGTTACATTGTATTCAGTTTGGGAAGCTTTTTTTTAAAGCAAGCCCACATATTAGTCTCCGTGCCTTATCCTCAGTAATGGAATATTGCTTATTCTCAGAAATGCAATCCCTTGTGAGCTATTTATTTAAAATGTGGAGACATAACTGAAACAACAGAAAATAGTATAAAGGGCCTCTGAAGGCACTTTATTTTCTGAATCTGCTCACTGATCTTCAAATACCTGATGACGGGTCTGAGATTTATCCAGTGATCTTTTAAGTTTGCTGCTTTTGTGCTGCTCCAAACCGGAAAATGCTCTTGGAAGGACTCCTAGAAGCTCAGAAGTGGGTCATGCTTGAGACTTTTGGAGTGGAACTCGAGAAAGGGTTCTTTGCAGGTTTTATTTTATTTTAACTCTCTGTGGCACATAATGGGAATGTTAGGGATGTGGAGATGTGCATGAAAGGATTCCACTATGCCTGGAACAGAGGGAATCAGGTGAGCATGTCTCCAACCTGTGCTCTAGGAGATGATATAGGTAACCAAACACGATGCATCTTGGCAATAGCTTGTCACACTGATGCTTTTTGCAAAGTTGTTATAATGTTTGCTTGCTGAGCATGTCCATGCCACTTTCTCCCCCCTCTTCAGGCAATCTGTTTTTGAAAGTAGCGCAGGAAATGGGCACAAGCTGCATTTCGTATCCCATGAACAATTGCTACAAAGGATCAGCTGAGGCATTGGAGCCATGTGGTTCTAATGTGGTTCATTTGGTTAGAATGCTTTATTACAGGCTCATTCTGCCCACGGCCTGGATCCTGACTGGCTCAAGGTTGACTCAACTTTCCATCCTTCCCAGGTCAGTAAAATGAGGACCAAGATTGTCGGGTGGGGTGGGGTGATATGCTGACTATATAAATCACTTAGAGAGGGCTGTAAAGCTCTATGAAGTGGCGGATAAGTCTAAGTGCTATTGTTATTCCATTACAACCAGCATTAAATTATAATTAATGTGTCCTTTTTGGTACATCAAAATAGCAATGATTGAAAGCCTCTTGTTCAGTTATTGCCAGTTTATCCAAATCCACCAGTAGTTTACCATGATCATATATAGTTGGATCCACCAGTAGTTTACCATGATCATACATAGTTGGATCCATCAGTAGTTTACCATGATCATACATAGTTGGATCCAACAGTAGTTTACCATTGTCGTACATAGTTGGATGAATTCACACAATACCCCTGGTCATGAATGCTTCTGACCATGACCAAATTAGGTTCCGACCAAAAAATACACATAAACAGCTAAAATTTACTAATATGTAATGATCGACAATGCTTCCACTGTACTTGCTTTAGGATTGAATAGAAAGGTTGCTCAGTTGGGTACAGAAGAACATTTAGGATGGTTCACAGTATGACTTGTGCTTCTGCTTAGGCAAAATAGCTTCAATGACTCATTCAGTGTTAAATGGGCAATCTAGGATCTTGGAACTAAGCTAACATCTCTAACAGGCAGCCAGTACCTGTATATCCTAGAGAAGATAAGGTCAAAATGAGGGCTTGTGGTTCCTTTTCTAAGATATGGTAATTTTCTTAATAATTCATCAGCAATATTTAAACATAAAAGGCTTACATATTCATTCTTAGAAAACGAAAAATGTGCAGTAGTTGTATAGAAACAATGGATTTTTTGCTCTTCATGTTCTGTCACATGTTCTGATGTTTTTAACTTTCAGATAATATGAAAACATAAATTTTGGAATCAATGGATGAATCTGTTCCACATCATGGATGTTCTTATTTAGCTAAATGATACCATCTGAGCTTGACTAGTCAGTAAGAACTGAGTTTTGGAGACGAGATAACCAAATATAGGGTGCAAACAGATTTAATGGCTGTGACTAATTGGTTTTTGTTTCTTTGTTTTTAATGCTGTTATTTGTGAAGGGGTTTTGCTTTTGACTAGACACAGATATTGGTCTCTGCACTTTATTCCTGATTAAAATAGCAATAGCAGTTAGACTTATATACTGCTTCGCAGTGCTTTGCAGCCCTTTCTAAATGATTTAGAGTCAGCATATTGTCACCAACAATCTGGCTCCTCATTTTATTGAACTCAGAAGGGTGGAAAGCTGAGTTAACCTTGAGCCAGTGAGAACTGAACTGCTGAACTGCTAGTAGTCAAATTAGAATTAATCTGACAATTAATTAATCAATCAATCAATCAGATCGATCGATCGATCGATTGATCAATCGAATCAATCAATCAATCAATCAATCAATCAATCAATCACTCACTCACTCACTCACTCACTCACTCACTCACTCAATCAATCAATCAATCAATCAATCAATCAGCAGAATTAGCCTGCAATACTGCATTCTAACCACTGCACCACCATGGCTTCCTTTTACAGGTAGAGTGGAGAGTATTACTGTTACTTGCACAATGCATTACATTTTGAACCAGTGCTGCCATGTTTTTGTGCAAATTAAACATTTTTGAATTCCCTATGAATGTTCATATAGATTTTTAAAAAGTAAAAACTGATCCATGGGAGGGAATGAATGTTAGCTGGAATAAATATGAAATTATAGTTAATTAAACTACTGTTATTTATTTGTTGCCAGTAGAAGCCCATGTATTCTTCTAGATCACACCTATAGACTGTACTGTGAAGGATTTTGATATTCTCCCATTCTTTCATTTTCTTTAATTATCCTTCTGCTATAATACTTGACAACCAGAAAAACAATCCTGGTTTTATTCAAGTGGTGCATCTTTGCCATTCTAGCTGATCTTCCAACTCACCAGCTTTTAATCTTAGGCTTCCTGCTTGTCTTCCCCTTCTTTGCTTCTTACCAGAGGTGCCCCTTGTCATGTGAGCTGGCAGGCTGCAAAAGCTAGCCTTGAGCATAGTTTCTATTTATAGGAATGCATCTGACCTCCACACATTATTCTTAGAAAATAAAATGTTGATTAGATGGGGGGAATAGATGAGGAAGGATAGCGGTCAGTACTGTTGCCAATTTTCTTCCTGATGATAACCCATTTTCTCACTATCCATCATTTTATGAACAAAAATGCTTCGGTTGGAGGCTGCCATTTTGTAAGAATCTTCATCATAAACTCCAAATCCTAAGTGGGATCTACAAGCAGATACATATTTTCACCCCGACCAAAGAGAAGAGTTTCTGAAAGTGAGAAAACCTAGGACTTAGTAGGTTCAAGATATTTCCATAACTTTGTTTAGAGAAGGCACAAGGAGCAATTTTCACGGGCATCGCCCATATGGGTGTGATCAAACTAGCTTGTTGAAATACAGTCTCAGAATCGATAATTATTTTAGTGCTTTGGGTTTCTTCACACATTTCCTTGGCTCTGTTGTTTGACTATGACCTAATCAAAATGATTTGGCTTGATTGGAAGAAATGAAAACGGAATAAACTTTTCATTCTTTACACTACATCATGGAATACTTAGCGCTTGATCAACAATACTTCTATTTTTTTTCTTTTAAAAATCTAATAAATTTAAAGTCCCAAAAATTTTTTTTTAAACGCTTGCCCCTCACATTCATGTAATGGCATAGTAATGCCATTAAGTATACCTTAGAAACATAAGTCATGGGAGCTGGCAATTTGGCTTCATGTTTTGTAAGCAGTAGAGAAGCACAAATAATGGGAGGACTAAACAATTATGGTTGCATATATAGATGCTTGCTCCTGGGGTGGAAAGCTATGGCAAATCTAGACAGCATACTAAAAAACAGGGTCATCACCCTGCCAACAAAAGTGTGTATAGTCAAGGCTATGGTTTTCCCAGTTGCATTGTATGGCTATGAAAGTTGGACCATAAGGAAGGCTTAGCGCCAAAGAATTGAGGCCTTTGAACTATAGTGCTGGAGAAGACTCCTGTGATTCCCTTGGACTGCAAGGTGATCAAACTGGTCAGTCCTAGAGGAGATCAACCCTGACTGTTCTTTAGAAGGCCAGATCCTGAAGATGAAGAGCAAATACTTTGGCCACCTAATGAGAAGGAAGGACTCACTAGAGAAGAGCCTAATGCTGGGAATGATTGAGGGCAAAAGAAGAAAGGGACGACAGAGAATGAGGTGGCTGGATGGAGTCACTGAAGCTGTTGCCGTGAGCTTAAATGGACTCCTGAGGATGATAGAGGATAGGAAGGCCTGGAGGAACATTGTCCATGGGGTTGCAATGGGTTGGACACAGCTTTGCGGCTAACAACAACAAATATCTGATTCTAGTTAGTTCTATATGCTAAAGGTCCACATGGAGTGAACTTGTCAGTTTTGAAAATTTCCACGTTTTGTTGCTGCATTTGCTGCAACATAGCTACCTCTCTGGGTGAGGATACTTGGCAGTTAATTCCCCAGAAACCAGCTCTGCTTCACTTATTATTAGGCATGCATTCTCAAGAACAAGTATCAGTACTGATTCTGGTTAGTCTCTTTTCAACCATGATGCTCCTATAGACTTTTTGCTGTGACTTATAGATGGAATTTTATACCATCTACATACACTAGTGTCAAGCAAAGTAGAGCATTAAACTTCACCAATCAAAAAAAGTACAAGAGCCCAATAGGTACTAAAAGTGAAAAATAGTGCTAACATAGTGTTTTCATAGGACTGTGCATATAAAGTATCCAAACAAAAGACAAGATAATGCCAAGAAATGACATATCCCAAAGTTACAGTATATTGGCAGCCAAAGCAAAAAAAAAAAAAGATCTAATAGGCCATAAACCTTGGAAGATCACGTACAAACCAGGATTTGCCAAATAAGAAATTAATGAAGAAACTAGAGTGTCGGTAACATTTCTCCCTACTGTTTTAGCTTATTATGGAAAAATATACCATTAAATGGCTTTCAGAAATTATAGAAAGAACTCGAAATGTAGGCCACAAGTTGAACTTGACTTAATGTGTGATGCAGCTATTAAAAGACAATTGTTTTGGGGTGTATTAATAGGAACATAGAGCCTGCATCACTCTTCCTTGCCTTGATCAAGCCCCATTTGCAATATTGTGGGTCTTAGCACCACAGCCTAGGAAGGATATCAAACCCTGGAGTGAGTTCAAAGGAGGATGACATGATGGCCAGGGAACTGGAAACCAGTTCAAGGAATAGTTAAAGAAATTGAGTACAGGTTGTCCTCGACTTACAACAGTTCATTTAGTGCCCACTCAAAGTTATAACCATTTTTCACAGTTACGACCTTTGCATGTGATCCCCCTGATCATGTGATCAAAATTCAGAAGCTTGGCAACTGGTTCATATTTATAACCGTTGCTGTGTCCCAAGATCACGTAATTCCCTTTTGCGACTTTCTGACAAGCAAACTCAACGAGGAAGCCCGATTCACTTAACCACTGGGTTACTAACTTATCAACTTCAGTGATTCACTTAACAACGGTGGCAAGAAAAATAGTAAAACGGGGCAAAATTCATTTAACCACAGAAATGTTGGGCCCAATTGTGGTCATAAGTCAAAGACCACCTTTACTGGGGGGGGGGAAAGCAAATGCAATAGACAGATTCAGATACAGATGTGCAAAGAAAAATTATAATGGAAAGACATATTGAATACCATTATTGCTTTTATAAAGTTTCTTGCTTAGAAAGGACAGCCATTGCATGGTGACTTTCCTCAGATCAGTGGACCTTGTTATCTGAACACTCATTTCATTTCCAGGACTGGAAAGAATTTGGAAATAACGGGAAAGCCCTATGTTGAGCTAACTGCATTTCCCAGCAAAATTTATGTTGAGCTAATTGCATTTCCCAGCAGTTTCAGGAGCCAAAGTGTTATGGGCTGAGACTAGGAGAGACAGGTTTAAGGCTACACTGAGTCACAAAAACCCACAAAGTTACCTTGGACCAGTCACTTTCTCTCATCTCAGCTCATCTCACTTCTTGTGGGGGAAAAAATAGAGAACAGGGTGCTGCTGTGTGTGTCCCACCTTGAGCTCTTGAAGGAAAAGTGGGGTGATGATCTCTCTCAATTGACGCTACACTTGATATTTCTCACATGGATCAGGAATAAATCATTTCAGTACTGCTTCAATGGAGAGCTATTTTTATGCTTTGTGCCAACTGACATTCACGTTAAATTTGTGAGCAACTGTCATCAGCATTCTTCAGAAGTCCGACCTTGGCATCAGGAATTGCCAGAGGCAGACATATGATAAGGCAAGAAATATGACTGGAGGATATCAGGGATTGCAAGCTCATCTAAAAAGCATCAACAACTAAGCCATGTCTTATGCCGTGTGCTGGATATTCCCCAAACCCGAAAAACGAGAATGCATGATAACCTTCGTGCCATAATATTCGTTCAGTTTCTTGAAGCTTTATTTACATTGTTTTCCACATCTGCCCACATCAGAAGTATATTGAATATTGATCCTCCCAAAATAAAACACACACACACAAATCTATAATGAACAAGACCGTTCTGCAGAGGTTATATTACACAAAATCTGGCCTTCTTCTATAACTACATATTTGTGAGGATTTTGAATGGTTCCAAAGAGAAGGCAGTGGAAAGGGTTGGGGTATAGAGTTCTTCATGAATTTGATGGCAAAACCTTTTAAAAAGCAGGCCTTGAAATTGTGTTAGGAAAGGAATTGCTTTCTTCCCTTATCACTTTTTCTGATGGCACGTCCAGCAACATTGGGGGGAAAAAGAGAGAAAGCAGTAAAGAAAATGAATCCTGTTGTGGAAATCTATATTGAAAAGAAAACAACAACAGCATAGTAATACGAAACAGTTTTCCCAGATGAAAAAGGCCTAACAGTGACAAGTTCAGGTGGAAATATTAGAAAAACTTCAAACCAAACTAGAGAAGTGCTGTTCTGTTTACATGGCAACTGTGAAGACAATATGATTTCTCTTTTTATCCTCTTCTCAGAGAATGCAAATGGATAGAGTAGTTCTAAGACCACACATAATACTAGAAGAAAGAAGAAGAAACTGTTTGAATTATTTTGTAAATTATTGCTGTAGCCTTTTCCCTTTTTTTAACTGCCCATTTCAGTGTGTGAGGGAAAGAGAGCTTTCTTCAAGTTGTCCCCAATTAAAAATAAATTATGGTTAACAGTGCTGCAGCTAAGATCATCATTATCTTTTTTCTCTCTCTCTGTAGAATGAACTCTTCCTAGAGCAATGTCATTTGATGATCTCATATCTGATTTTGCTGCCAAGAAAAAAAGAAGATATATACTTTTAAATAACCAGAATAAAAGAAAACTGGGGCAAAAAGTCACAGAAGAGTATTGAAACTCTCCATTTCTAGAGTTTTACAATTCTTTCTCTCTGGCAGTAAGTTAGAAAGAGAGAGAAGAAGATGAACAACATTTGTGTTCGGTGTAAATCAACTTTTGTCTACACGCAGCATGATGGTAAGCCCTTTTAACAGTGCCTACACTTAACCTACACTTAATTTACATTAGTTTACAAAACATGAAAAAGATGCAGCACTCCTGCATGTGAAGTGAATAGCATAATGTCATTTTTTTCAATTGTGAAACATAAAATTGGACATCCAGTTTTAAGATACATGATTTTAATACGCCATTCATGTGGTGCCGATGGTTTTTGAGATTGTGTGCCTCTTTAGTGTTTTTAACAAAGAGGGGAAAATTACCCTGATAGGATATGACAGGAAATGAACCTCAGAGTTGGAAAAATGCAGTATCTGAATGATACAGATGTTCATGTGAGATGATGGCTTTGATCTCACTGGAGTGATAAACAAACCTGTCCCTTGGTTAGCCTGCATCATGGAGCATTATTTTCCTGTTTCTCCATCATCAAGAGAAAGAAAGTGGGGCAGAGGACAACTTTCATACAGTGAAACAAAGCAGGGGAGGGAAAGAGCAAGGCTAATGACCTTCACCTTGACACCTAGTTTTCTGCATGCAAAGATTTATTTTGACTTTTGTTTTCATCTGGAGTCAGCCCAAGCACACATTTATTATCTCAGTAAAAACTAGGTCAGAATAATACCTACTGTAAAATACGTTTTGTGCTAAGAAATAAGAGGGGCTGTGAACGTTTTAGTGGGACCCAGTGTAAGAGAAACAGGCCAGAACCTTCCTTGGAAAAACAGAAGTAGAATATGATGGGAAAGGGGGGAAGAACTGCAATTCTTACCAGCTTGCCATTAGCTTTCCACATTCCAACAATCAAAGGGTGATCTGTGTAATTAATACTATTTAGGCCAGTCTAATAACAGAGGGAAATGTCTCTTGTCAGCCCGGCTTTGCCCATTG
The DNA here is from genome assembly GCA_032467955.1 of Pseudoxenodon macrops. Taxonomy (NCBI): domain Eukaryota; kingdom Metazoa; phylum Chordata; class Lepidosauria; order Squamata; family Pseudoxenodontidae; genus Pseudoxenodon; species Pseudoxenodon macrops. The sequence goes on along the minus strand of JANHFT010002805.1, from coordinate 129,470 downwards.
GCCCTGATTTAGCAACATGAAAGCATTTTTTCCTGATTAAGCGCTCATTGAAGGAGATAAAAGAGATGGCCATGAAATGTTTGCTTCAATGCGATGAAAGTAAAGAGACGGATAGAAATGAAAAAAAAAAAAGGAGCGGGGGAGAAAGAAAAGAAACATGGATCTAGAGTAGCGAAGGTCCAACAGATAAAAAGTCACGGGTGCTTTGTCCAGAGGTATTCAGAGTATGAGTGTTATCAACAGAAGTGGTAGACATCACATTGGGGGGAATTACTTTAATACAGTTCAGGGAATATGGACTGAGTTAGATGGCAGGAAAGAATGTACAGGTAGTCTTCGACCTACGACAGCTCATTTAGTGACCATTCAAAGTTACAACGTCACTGAAAAAAGTGACTTATGACCGCTTTTCATACTTATGACCATTGCACAATCTCCATGGTCATATGATCAAAATTCAGATGCTTGGCAACTGGTTCATATTTACGACGGTTTCAGTGTCCTGAGGTCCTTTTGCAACCTGACAAGCAATGTCAATGGGGTAGCCAGGTTCACTTAACAACTATGTTACTAACTTAACAATTGCAATGATTTACTTAACAACGGTGGCAAGGAAAGTCATAAAACGGGGCAAAATTCACTTAACAAATGTTTCACTTAGCCACGTAACTTTTGGGCTCAGCCATGCTCGTTAGTCGAGGACTACCTGTAACATGATACTGGTAGGTTTACAATAGGAAGAGAATGCCAGCTAAACTTTAAAAGGGGCAGATCTGTGTGATACATAGATCTGGATTGAATACTTACACCACTGTAATATTATAAATAAATATAAATAAATGTGTTTTATTTTGGGAAACATTTTTGGAGGTGTTCACAGAAGATGAAGCTTGAATCTGTGTTGTGTTGGTCATTTCCTCAAGAGATGGTTGAGCTTAATTTCTCAGATGCCCAGGGTACCCAGGGTCTCATGTCTTAGATTAAGGGTGGGGAACTATGGTCATTTTATGACCTGTGAACTTCAACTTCCAGAATTCCTGGGACAGCATGGGAGTTGAAGTCCACAAGTCATAAAGGGGCTATAGTTGCCCTCCTCTGTTTTAGATGCTCCTGCAGGAATGTAGTGTTTGAATATAGTCAATACACACAAAGTCCAATATGTAAGGGCTTTGTCTTGGTCTTTCTGCATTCCAGAAAAATCTCATTATCCCAGCAAAACATATGCAGGGAAGAAATATATTATCTTGCCTCCAGAATGCATGTGAGAAGGATCTGATCTGGATTTTTGTGTTTATTTAACTGCAGAATAATTTTCCTGGCAACTTATTCAAAAAACATTAGGAATTCTGTTATATTTTAATGTTTCTTCATTAACTCCTTTCTAGGCTGCATTTTTCAGGGTTGTGATATCTCTATCTTTGGCCAGGTTGAGACAAGGCTCATGGTCCATGGTGAAGGAAAATAGGAAAAACACCCACTCTGTTTTCTTGCAAATCCGGGTGTTTCCTGTTAAGAAATTGTGTCTGATACTTTCATGCATGTTTTCAGTCGTTATTATGAGAGGCAAAACATTTGCTTCATTCATTCCATTCTCTGGACTTGAGAAATACAGGCCTTTGATTGCTGGGTAAATAACACCCCCTCCCAAGTTTAAGATCTTTGAAGGGATGTTCCTAAGTATGCCATCTCTGGATGCATTTTACGAACGTTGGCTAAAATAATACAGTATGCTGATGTCATGGATATTTCCTAAATGGGGCTTAGTTTATCACTGCTCTGGAGCACTGTCTTAATGGGTGCCAATGGAATGTGAGAAAGACCATTAAGTACAGCGTGGTGGTTTTGCAGAATACTTGCAAGTAATTATTAAGGGGCAACCGTTTCACCTAAAGCAGCAGATCGGTCATCTTGAGGTTTATCTTTGTAAACACTTTGGGCCTGAAAACAAATAAATAAGCAGATAAAAATGGCCTATTAACAGGTATTGTCCCATATGCGAAAGCCAGAGAGTTGCAGTCTGTAATTGTCAGGTGTCTATTTATCCTGTAGGTTATTTATAGTTGGCTCAGAGCTCCGAGGAGGAATCTTCACGTCCTGGTGTCTGCAGTTTTGTCCCTGAATGCATCCAATGTCCTTTTAATTCAAACAGTGATATTAGGGAAATAATAGTACGGTGTGTTCTTGGCATTAGCCATCCCGAGACAGCAGCAAAAACAAAGTTATGCAGGTATTCAGTGGCTGTAAAGCAGCTCACAATTGGACAACCACATGTGTGCACTTGTAGGGTTTGGAAACAGATTGAGCTGAACTTAATGGGAACATCTGCTAAGTTAGTCCTATCCAGTGGTGGGTTGCTGCCGGTTCAGACTGGTTCGCCTGAACTGGTAGCGGGAATTTCCTCCCACTCACCGAACCAGCAGTGATAACCGGCCAGCCATTCCCCTGAACCGGTCCTCCGACTGAAAATCAGTGCTTCAGCTTCAAATCAACCGAAAAACAACCCTCTGCGCATGCGCAGAGGATTTTCACCTAGAAGCGACGGGTACAAAACGTGCACTTCTGACGTGACCCGAACCGGTAGGGCAGGTAAGAGGAACCCATCCCTGGTCCTGTCCCCCATTCTTGTAGAAGCTATTGAAGGCATAAAGAGGCAATTGTAATAGTATGTCAGCCCAAAGGAAGCCTAGAGGAAGAATTTGTTTTTCCAAACCCCACTGCAGTGGAATTCTATGCAAAATCTTATTTGTCTCGATCTAAATATTAGCCTGTTCCATTTAATCTGCCATTCCTGAAGTATTTTAAAAGTCTGTCCAGACCCATGGATGTTTATGAAACAGCAGCTCTATAAGAGTGGACATCAGCTTTTAACACTAATCAGAACAGATAGTAAGTCGAAATTAAACAGATACCATTGCTCCAAGATTACTCTCCCATCCCAGCTGGGCACTTTTGAAAAATGGTGCAGTGTGGAGATAATGTGGGGAGAGGGTTTCTTTTCTCACATGAGCCACATTTCCTGTTGAGATGTGTATCATTCAGTCAGTCGCAAAAATCATGTTGTCTTCCATTTGCATGACTCCTATTTTTTTCTGATAATTCTTCTTATACACAAATAGTTAAGGAAGGAAAGAAGAGATAGCTTTTTTCACTGTGTTAGGCACTTCCCCATCCAGAACCTCTTTCTTTTTGTTAAAACTGAATCCAGCTACCCCTTTATACCAAATTGGCAAGCATATGGCTAATAAACCCCTAATTATGAAATACTGAAATATGTAAGAAGATATTATGAATAATCTAATTATTTATCTCTCATTACCTTTTCAATCAGAGAAGATGAAGCTGCATAATTTTCGGCTATCTCAAGTTCTTTACAGTATTTTGCTCTTTTACTGATGTATCATGGGATATTCTGGTTGCCTATGCAAAACTGCTGCTTAAAAAAAACACCTCAAGTTCATCAAAATCCAGTTGGGAGGGTCCACTGCAGGGGTGAAATCTAAAATTTTTCCTATCGGTTCTGTGGGTGTGGCTTATTTTGTGGGTGTGGCTTGGCGGTCAGGTGACTGGGTGGGCGTGCTTTTACAGTTTG
>JANHFT010002805.1:96684-108039 GCA_032467955.1 Pseudoxenodon macrops | reverse complement strand
GTGATAGGAATGATGAGAAGACTAATAGTAACAGTAATGCAGTCTTAGTAAATAGTTTGACAGTGGTGAGGGAATTAATAGAAATAGTCGAATGTAGTGTTTTTGGCATAAGAGGGAAAAGAAATAAAGCCACATCTTTTCCAGTGCAATTTTTAGTTTGAAGTCATAGAAGTCACTATCACTTTTCAAAAGATGATCCAATGAAATATATTGTTTTTTGGATGTTGCATTCAATGTTCTGAATGAAACTATTTTTCATTTTTCAATGGAGCTCAGAATTTCAAACAAAGATATATTCATATTTGAGATGATGGCAATCATCTTGATGATGTTGTATTTGTCTTATGGTACCAGGCTGGCTTCACTGATTTGTGTTTTTACTTTATTGGATAGCTGTTAAGTTTCATAAATGCTTGATTTAAATCCTTTGGTAGTAATCCGTTCTGATGAGTCTGAACAAACTTGATTTATTGTAGGGCTTGATTGTAGAGAACAGATTTCATAATGTGTTTTGGCTGGAAGCTGGAAGCATATAAATATGTATAGCTGGCTTCCAATTAAGGTATTGCTAATAAGTCAGTTACACAGCTTCCCAGGCATATCTCAAAGTGAATCACTTTTAGGCTTTAGTTGCTAATGGAGGTGAGGAGAGTTCAGAAGGCCCATTAGGCATTCAATGGACATTCCTTTCATCAGACTAATATAAAGCTGCTTCATCTTCATTTGGATAGTTTTGGTATTTCATGTAGGATGTTTTTCCTTTAAATATTTATTATACTCCAGATAGCTCTTGCCTTAGAATAGTTCATTTAATAGCCAAAGTTATAGCAGCAATGGAAAAAGTGACTTACAACAGGTCCTTATGACCATTGCAGCACCCCCACTGTCACATGATCAAACTTTGGGTGCTGGCAACTAGCATGGTGTATGATTGTTGCAGTGTCGTGGGGTCATGTGATTACCATTTTGACCTCACAATCAAAGTCAACGAATGCAGCCACATTCACTTAACTACCACTTTATTCACTTAACAACTGGACCATGGCAAAAAAGGTTGTAAAATTGGACATAACTCACTTAACAACTGCCTAGGTTAGAAAAAGAAATTCTGGTAGTAAGAGATCTGCATTGCAAACGTCAAGGCTTCCATTAGCCCCATGTACTGTTCTTGTGAGTTAATAGAGCTACATAATGTTCCATATTCAATTGAGTTTATAATAAGTGTATAATAATAAGTTCATTCCTTTCAGTGCTAAATTTATCTGAAAGTAGAGAGGTTTTTCTCCAAATAACATATATCTAAAATTGGCGTGATGATTTTGTTTCTCTACCCAATTTCCCTTTTGGGAAGAGGTGGTAGGATTGTCTTTCATTTAATATCATCTTCCTTTGGGAAGGGAAAGAGTCAAACTTTGCTTCAAAACAATCTTACAACGATGTAAACAATGTAAAATCCTTGCTGGATGAGATTAAAAGTTTCAGAGGTAGCTTTTGGACTGAATATATCTCTGAAAACCGGCTTCTGAAAAGCTAGAAAGTTTCAAAAGTTTGCATCATTTTTCTTTTGTGCCTGACAGAAGGGGAAAATTATTAAATAAATGACAAGAGGTTAATCATACGATGTGTACTTAATTTTAATTAAATGTAAATTCAAATAAAATCTAGTTTTGTCTTAGTTATTCATGAACGTTGGGTGTGCAACCAAAACTTGACATTCCCTTGATTTAATTCAATACACTACAAGCCAAAAAGTTCAAAATTCATCAGCATCTACAAAACCACAGGATCCCCACCCTTCCTTTCAAGGGATTAGCACTTTTCATAATGATAGAAAGGTATGATAAATTCACTAGATTTCCTTCTATCCCATAATAATTGCCATTGGGTAGATTATGTAGCTTAGTATATGAAGAGGACCATTATGAAGGAGAAAGGAATGTGTCTTTTAAAAAAAAAGTGAGGGCGAATAACATTAAAGGCCCTCCCTCTGTTCTGCTCCCTTAGAACTGTTATTCCCCCCCCCACCTCTTTCCTATTAGCTCAGTTTATTCAGGGCCTAGATAGAAAAGCAGCACTCCCTATACTGTTTTCTGATCTCCAGCCAGCCCTCATATCCCAGTTATCTCTGGCTTCTTTTAGTCTACAGAGAAGAACTAGAATTGCATGAGAATCTCAGCTCCTACCTGAGCCTCTTGCTTTCCTCTTGGTGAACTCTGAGGAGAGAACCAGTGCTAGTGTCAGCTTCCAGTCACGAACTGACAGAAAATCTGGCTGTCATAACTGCTCTGTCCTTACTGCCAATCCCTACTCTATTTCAGTAATAAGGCTGGAGGATGGTGCTATCACTACTGTTTTAACGGGTCAAGTTAAAAAAATAATAATTTGTGTATTCCCCTAGGTTCAGAAAGTGCTGGTCAAGCATTTAGGTAAGTAAATGTAAAGAATGGCATAAGGGAGAAGGTGGCCAGGAGGAACTGGACAGATGTTAGCCTCTTACCAAATCATCTGCAACACCCAGGAAAATATTAACACTGGAACAGATAAAGATAATTAAGCTGTCATAGTTGTGGGAGATGAGATGAAGGCAACAAAATGAGCTTATGGGAAAAACCCGCCTCTAAAACCTGTTACTGGGTTATATTCATACTATGGTTAGAGGAATGTGAGGAACTGTTGTTAAAGTAAGAGGTATAGTATCTTTGGCCATGATCATAGATGTCAGCTGATCTAAGGAGGCAAACCTTCAATGCTCAGAAGCAGAAAACCTTCCAATAATACAGTAGTGGCCAGTTTAATGTAAAGCTGGCCTAAAACTCAGGAAACTGGGAGTTCTATCCCTTTCTTAAGCATGAAAGATGACTGGGTGACTTTGGAGCAGTTATTCTCTCTTAGCCTAACCCAACTCACAGGGTTATTGTGGGGAAAAAGAGACGGAGGAAAGAATATTATGAATGTTCTCCGCCTTGAGTTATACTGGGTGGGGAGGGGGTGTTAAAAATGGAATAAATAAAAATAAACTACACTCCTCTTCACTGGATATATCAAGAATGCATTAATTTGAATTCATGTATTGAGGAGGGATTTTGACCCTAAGCCTCAAATAAATTTCGTACTGAACCTTTAGAGGTGCCCAGGTTGCAATTTTGCTTTGTTATCTGAGATGAGTTTGAAAGCCTCCCAAGAGGTGACCTGTGGCTGAGTTCTAGCAATTTTCTTTAGAGAAAGTGGGTTGTCCCTCCATCTTTTAAGGAGTCATTTGTTCACCCTCTTCTCAAGAAACCATACAGGACAACTTTCATCCAGTTTCCAACCTTCCATTTTTAGGGAGGTTTGTTGAAAAGGTGGTTGTGCAACAACTTTAGAGAACCCTGGATCAATTGGATTATTGGACCCCTTTCAGTCCGATTTCAGGCCTGGGTATGGGATTGGGGCAGCTCTTTTGGATGATCCCATCATGAGTGGGAAGGGGATAGTGCATCCATCCTTGCTCTTCCTGGTGTCTTGGTAGCCTTCAGTACCATTGACTATGGTATCTTTCAGGACAGACTTAGAGAGTTGAGGGTAGGCAGCACTCTCTTATGCTGATTGTTCTTCTTCCTCTGGGCTAGGGATGGCGATCCTTTTTTTGTTCGGGTGCCAAAAGGGTGCGCACATACAATAGCACGAGTGCATGTGCCCACACCCATAATGCAATGCCTTCCCCCTGCACTTGCGTGCACCCCCGTGCTGTCCCTACTGCACGCATGCACGCAGGCCTCACTGAAGCCTCCAGACTTCTTGTAGGCCTGTTAGGCTGTTTTCTTCCTTCCCAGGCTTCAGGAAAACCTCCGGAGCCTGGGGGAGGGCAAAAGCGACCTCCCCCACCCTCTGGAAGGCCGAAAATCAGTTGGCCAGCGCGCGCATGTGCACTGGAGCTGATATAGGGCAACACCTTGCGTGCCCTCAGATATGGCTCCACATGCCACCTGTGGCACACCTGCCATAGGTTCACCATCACGGCTCTGGGGTCAGTTCCAGTGAGTGTTGATCTGGAGCATGATGCCACCATCACGTTAGCCCCTGCCTCAGTACCCTTTCTGCTCCATTTAAACATCTATATGAAGCTGCAGGGTGAGATAAATTTTCACTATATGTTTGATGAATTTAAGTGATACTGTTGATATTCTGTCTTGGGACCTGGGGATTATGGGCATCTTCATGGGGAACAACAGATTTCAAATGAATCCTGACAAGACTGAGTAGGTTTAAGTTGTAGGGCCTTCCAAATCTGGGAATTTAACATCTCTAGTACTGGATGGGTTGACACTGCCAGAAATAGACCTGGTGCCCAATCCTTAGGACCTTCTGGATTCAAGATTCCTGGTTGAAAAACAGGTAGCTGTAGCTAGGAGGGCGTTTGCACAATGTTGTGTTGTGAACCAATTGCATCCTTTCCTGAATTGAGAGGCTATGTTCTCAGGTATTCATGCCCTAATCACCTGCTGAATGGACTACTGTAACACAATTTACATAAGGCTGCCCTTTAAAAGTATCCAGAAGGTTCAATTAGTATAAAATGTGGCAGTGCAGTCCTCAGCTATGGACTAGTTATTGGTTACTACATTGAACTCTCTTGTAAATTATCTTTCCATGGACATCTCCTGAATTGAATTATTATTGCATTGGTAGGTGTCATTTTATAAAACAAGGCTAATATTCCTCGTCTTGGGCTTGATTTTAGTTTTCAGCTGCAGCAAGCCATCAGTAAGGTGGGAATGAGAATGACCTACTTAGCACACTGGTTGTGAGGATAAGCTAGATAACAATTATAAAGCACTTTCCATATTAAAACTATCTTGGTCCAGCTACTTAATGCAGTTCCCCGCCAGCTGTGAGCTGCCTAAACCCTGCTGGGCTTGGATTAAAAAGAATATCTCCTTGATGTCACATGCATCCAAAGTGAATGCTGATCATTATACTGGAGACTAACAAGACCTATTTGTTCCAAAAGCTCCTTTTCATAGCTTTCACATTTTAGTAGATTAGGAATGGTACTAATTATGTGTGTTTGGTTGTTAGCTTTATATCTTGCCTTTCATTCGGAAGCTTAAGGTAGTGTACACAGTGCTCCTTCCCTCCATTTTCCCTGCACAACCATCCTGTGAGTTAGAGATCTTTGCTGAGGATAGACTGGAAGGTGGACTTTCCAAAGCCAGTCCGCTACTTTAATATTTACATTAAATGGATTATGTGTCATCAAGTTATTTTTGACTCCTAGTGTCCACATTCAACCTGTTATTTTAGGGCTTCCAGCAGTTCAGTTGTCACCATTGTAACTGAGTCCATCCACTTTGCTGCTGATCCTTCTCTTCTTCTCTTTCATTTAATGGCAGAGGATGTGAATGGATTATTTTTGATCATTTTATTTACATCTCTGGTAAGATGTACGCTAATTTCCTTCCATTTTCCTTTCTTTGGTACTCCCCCACCTCTTCAGATTTGACCCCAATTAACCCCAATCTGTCTGAGAATCAGGTAGCATAATTAATGCTGCTTCCTTCTGAACTGTAAATGCAAGCCTGCACAATTCTTGGGGCTGGATAAGTAAGGAGCAAACTGACCCCGCCAGCTGGTTGATTCAGCTAGAGCAAGCTCACCTGCAGGCTTGGGTGTTGGTTTACTCCTGTTGTAATCATTTTGAAAGAAAACATCCCCAGACAGAAGTAAATGATCTGGAGTAAGGGCATAGCCAAATTATGCAGTGCGATTAAAAATAAACATTCACTTGGCCTCTGCATCCTCTAAGCTACATTTTTTTCCCTAGGAAAAGTGACTACGGGCTTTGCTACTACATTTCTTATGTTCTTTTTTTTAAGGCAACTCATCCTGCAGCTTATATTTGTGCAGAGAAGAGGATACTTGATAACACCCGATGTTTCCAAGTCCAATGGATTCAGATGATTTTTATGAATGATAGGCAACAATCATAGAGACTATGGGGAGTTCTATTAGCTTTTCCCAGGAAAGGCAACATGGACTTGTTTGGAACTTGAAATGCAACTGGCCCAAACAAGTTATTTCTTGCTGTGGGATATTCATACTACCAGGGAGCCCTTGCGTACTGTGAAGGTACTATTGCATTTGTTTTGTAAACACTTAACAAAGTCACTGTACCAGAAGACAGCAGTCAAAAGAATAATTTTAGTTTTTCTTTCAACATTTTAAAAAAATAGGTCAAAAGAGGCTTTCACACCTTTGATTGCACAATCTGAACAGCTCGTGGCTAAGAATTCTTGCTGAAGTCCAGCATGTGCAGAAGCATTTGGGTGTAAAGGAACTGTTGATGAAGAAAGAGTATGCTGAGGAAATGTGAATAGGTGGGCTAATATCTGGAATGGGCCACGAGGACAAAAAGCAACACGGCCAACATTTATGGGGTTGAATCATAGGTGGGTTCCTACCAGTTTTATCCAGTTCTATAGAACCAGTAGTAACTCAGCGATGACGTCACGGAGCCAGTTCCTTCAGTGTCTCTGTGGGCGCCACCATTTTAGATTTTGCTTCTCCACGTGTGCAGAAGCTAATTTTTGCTTCTGCGCAAAAGCTATTTTTTGATTGCTGCATGCACATGTGAGGTGCGACCCTGAGCGAACTGGCAGCAAAAAAATCCACAACCCACCCCTGGGTTGAATAACGCAACATTAAAAAGCCAGTGTTCTGTATCTCTCACAGCAGCTAATTGGGTATATTTGAGATGCTCACAAATTTGTTTTGGACAGTATTAGCTCAGCAATCATTTCTCAGCAATCACCATTTAAGATATATTGCTCATGATTCAAGGGATGGTAAACAACTGTCAATCTTAATAGCAATTGGTAGCCTGATCTCTCCAGTCTCTCCAGTCTCCCTTTGAAAAAAAATCCAGAGTTGCTGCTATTTTTTATAGTTTCTGACAGAAATTTCCCCCCCTTCTACTTATCCTCATTTGTTCCAACCTTAAGGAGTCCTAAATGCTACTCGCTTGCTTCCTCCTCTTCCTCTATCTTTTCTGATTCTATAATATTCTTCATAAGGTGTGATGACCAAACCTCTTCAAGTGTGGCCTCATCACAGATTTGTATAAGGATATTATTATCTAGGTAGTTCTACTTTCAATTCTCTTCCAGGTGATATCAAAAAGTACCCACAGTTCTACATCAATGGACAGCTTAATGAAGATTTCAGGGTCCAGCTGCTACAAAAAAACAAACTACACAGCAGCTCTGTTATCATTTCCCCTTCTAACGATCCCAAGCATGGAGTTTGCCCTTTGCACAGCCCCACAGTGCATTAATATTTTCATTCAGCTGTGCATTGTGGCTCTAAGATCTCTTTCTTAATCTATCACTGGCAATTTAGATCCCATTATACAAATAGCTAATACAAATGTCCGAAGGGAGTTTCCAAAGAAATGCAAACAATATGATTACAAAGATGGACTGTGCATACTTTGAAAATGATTCAGAAGTCCTTTGAACTGCGCAAACCCAAGTTTTTTTCAAGTTTCATCATCAGTCTGAAAAAAAGTGCTGCTTTTTTGGAAGATGCATTAATTTTAATGCATCGATTCCTTGAAATAGTAGCATTTTTTTCAGATTGTCTGAAAGAGGTTAGGCTTTTTTAATTGATAAAAGAGAGATATTATGCTTACCTGAAGTCTGGAGCACAACTTCTGAATCATTCTGCAGCAAGTTCAAAACAAATAATCCCAATGTTGCCTAATTAGAGGAGAACAAGATCCAGTAGGAATTTGAGAACGCTAATGAACCCATTTAGGCAAGCAACTAGAATTAAGTGAAATACCCCCAAGTATTTGATCTTTTTAACGATCTGGATGCCCATCTTCTCCTCCACTTTTCTTTTTTGTTTCTCTGTCATATTTTTTACCATCATTTTCGTTTTTTCTCTATTTTGAAGTTTGCTATTTTCCCATATTGATCTATTTGTTCTAAAGTTTTTGGCCCTGTTTCTACCAGATCTTCCATAATAAACACCAAGTCATCCGCGAAGGCTTGTAATTTATATTCTTCGTTCTTAATTTTCATTCCCTTAATTCCTTTATCTTCTCTTATTTTTCTATTTAATACTTCCAGAGTTAATATAAACAGTAGAGGAGATAGAGGGCATTCTTGTCCAGTTCCTTTCTCTATTTTAATTTTCTCTGTCATTTCACCATTTAATATCACTTTTGCCATTTGTTTCTTATACAATGTTTTAACCATATTCAAAAAGTTCTCTCCGAAGTTCATCACTTCTAGTTGTAGTGTCATAAATTTCCAGTTCACGTTGTCAAAGGCCTTCTGTGCATCTAAAAACAACAAACCAAGCTGTTTTTCAGGATGTGCCTCATAATATTCCAAAGTATTTAAAATTGTCCTCATGTTATCTCTTATCTGTCTTTTAGGCACTAAACAGTCTTTCTGCTTAAGTTTTCATGTTTTATTGAGATAGTTTAAGGATGATAGGTTGAATTTTATCCATAGACAATTGTGGAGAGGTTAGCCTCACTGTGAATACTCTATTTAGCTACTACACTTGTTTGTTGGATTTATATCCCACCTGTAGGATAATCCCACCTACAATAATTGCAAGAGGTACATTTCATACAAATAAATAAAAGGAATGGAGTGGAAAGTGACTAGTTAAAGTCACTTGACCAATATCTTAATGAAAAATGCAAGGTTTTTTTACAAATTGTTTACATATTGCAGTTTGGAAGACTAGTGGTTACTAATAGGTATTTTTATATCACTCATTACTTGCTAAATATACTTGATGTTCCCAGACTTTTATCTGCTTCAAGATAGAGCAAAACAAAACAAAAACACGAATTGACTATAGCAATTCTACAAGATATTTATTTTCTGGAAGGGAAAGGCTTATAAAATGCGAAACATTAACTATTATAATTGGCAAATTTCAAAAATGTATTCCTAAAAATGTTAGTTGATAACTTTTCTTCTGTGTTTATGGCTTCATTCTGGTGCCAGTCTGTTACCGAAGTTCAATTCACTAACTTTATCTCTGCTGCAATTTGCCTTGCAACCATACTGCTCAATTCAATAATTCTGTCAAGTGGTATCTTTTTCTTCTTGACAAGGAGCCAAGCAATGATTTATTGCTTGAATGAACATTCTTTTCAAGAAAGCCATTTGTTTAAACATCAGCAAACCGCAAAATTAATTATTCATTTTATGCTAATTTTAGAAGTTTATGTGCTTTAGAATAAGACTGCCAGGTATAATATATATAAAAATATTAATCCTAGCTTGTGATTCTGAAAACTTACATTTTGTATTTAATTATTTCTTCCCCCTGCCAAAATGATTTAGTTTCTAAGGAAGGGCTTTTTCTCTAACCTTTCTTTCTCTTATTACAATATTTTCTCATCTTGCTTTAGAAAGTGGTTTAAAAAAACTTCATGTTGTTCCAAATCTATCTACATGGCAGGGGTTTATAGAAACCATTACAATTATTGAGAAGGTACTGTGAGCCACAACCATAAATAAAACCTGCTGAAAAAGTTTAGTAAATAAGTGTTAGTGTGTCCGAATATGTGGCAGACATCGATATTAGAAAGCTTATTTATCATGTAATCTCAGGATTTCAGAATACTTCCTCATTTACACTTTTAAACAGGTTGCTTGATGTGTGCTGTTTTTCCAAGTTATACAATGTTAGGGGAATGAAGGCATAATGTCAGTATAAATAATGTATTATAGTTGGAGTACGTGGGGCTCCAATATATAAATACATTATCCACAAGGAAAACATAATATAGTATACTATATACTAGTATAATATACTAATACTATTTTTCTTCCATGAAAACTTTATTTCTAATGTTTCCTAAAAAAAACATGCTTGATTTTATCTTAAATTTTATTTCTTTTTTTTTCCAAATAGTTTTTTATTTTCCATACAGTTCATTTTCCAATTTCATTTCCATGTACAATTAACAATTCTTTTTCAAATTACAATTCCCACATATAATTTTTTAAAACATTTCAATTCTAATTTATCTTCATCAAGCTTACACCAATAACACATTTTAATATCAATTTTTCCTCATATTTTCTCCCTCCCGTTCCCGAAACTTGCAACATCCCCTGTCAGAGTATACATTTTTCATTTTAAATAATTTAACATCAATTCCCAATTTATCTAACTTTGTTTTCCTTTTATTTTTCATTTCTTTTGTTACACAACAACGTGCCACCTCTTCTACCTTCTTTTCCTTTCTTCTTTCCCTTCCTACTTCCTTAACCCTTCTTTCCTTCCTTTCCACCTTCTACCCTCTACTTCCTGTTTCCCTACATTTCTGAAGTTTTAAGTTCTCAAGTGAGGAGAACGACTTCTTTCTCGCGCTCAAAAGATCTGCAAAGGAGGTTTTGACTCCAAATCAGGAGCGTGCAAACCATTTTTCACGTGGAGAGTCATGCTTGGTTTTGTGGGGAATCATACTTGATTTTCCAGCTTGGTATGCTGGAAGTCTTGCTGCAGAAAGCAGGCAGGACTATATTAAAATTAGGTTCAAACATTAGTTCAATGCAGTACATACAACAGCAATCGATGCATTTATTTTAAAATTTCCCTTTTCATTAAAAACCACAAATCCAGCAGAGATGAACTACATTTGGGTGTGAGATCAAAAATACCTTTCCTGAGCACTCTTATCAGCATTCTTAGCCACGGCTTGGATTTTGTCCAGTCTCTTCAACTCTAATTTCTTTTTCATTTCTTTAGTTTCGCTGTAAAGGAAGATAATAAGCTTGAGTTTACAAATTTAACAGTGTATTGTGATTAATATTAAATGCTCGCTCCTTTTCTACTCAGATCACAGAAAGTTTCAAGGTTATAAAGCACAGATCTGACAATGAACAAACAAAATAAGGCGGAGAGAAGAAAAAGCTACAAAAATGAATAGAAAAATTCTGCACACACGCACATTGATTTTATTATTACCTTTCCCAAGACTCCTTTAGTGCCTTCAGCTCAGATGCTTGCTTCTCTCTTGCAAGCTGTAACATTTTAGCAACTTTCTGTTTAAACAAAGCCCAAGGAAAATATTTTATTTTATTCTTTATTTATTTATTTAAACATTATCCCAAGTTGACCCAAAGGTGCTTTTTCAAAGTACTGAGAACTGAAGAAGCTTCTTGAATGAGAAGTGAGAGCTCTTCAAGGAAAACTAAGAAACTCCAATTGCCTTTTGAAAAAGCAGGTTTGGGACAATCATAACAGAACTAGCTGGATACCTGTGCTTCGCTATGAAACTACGTGATGGGGCTTGATAAATTGACACTTAAAGCTTGAAAATTAATGAGTAGTTAAAAA